>KV001428.1:202737-222349 GCA_001598015.1 Dorcoceras hygrometricum | reverse complement strand
TCTTTTCGAGGTGATTCCGTCCGTGGAAATTTCGTCAGCTCTTCTAGTGCAGACTGACGAAGGACTCGTGCTTCCGGTCGTGGACCTGATTGGGAGGATCTATCGCCGCCTACCTTTCAAGAGCCAGAATTCCCTGTGAATCTGGTTGGAGCCAGGCGCCTAGACGCCAGCAAGGTAACAATCGATAAACATCCTATGTATTTCCGATCTTCTTTTCGAGGTGATTCCGTCCGTGGAAATTTCGTCAGCTCTTCTAGTGCAGACTGACGAAGGACTCGTGCTTCCGGTCGTGGACCTGATTGGGAGGATCTATCGCCGCCTACCTTTCAAGAGCCAGAATTCCCTGTGAATCTGGTTGGAGCCAGGCGCCTAGACGCCAGCAAGGTAACAATCGATAAACATCCTATGTATGGTTTATTGTATTGTTTTGATGTATTGAACAATTCCCGATGCAAAAATTTTAAACTTCCACTGCACCCTGGGAAACGGGATCCGGATCCGCCATTGTAGCCAACAGATGAGTGGGTAGCTCTCATGTGCTCAGTATACCCATGGCCACTACTGATTGTTCCTTTGATCAGATCTTGCTGTTGAGCTGTTGTTGAGATCCTTTGGCTCCTTGCTTTCGGTTGTAGCCTTGTTTCCTTGCATAGCATTTGCATATTTATCTGTGTTTTCCTTATGCTATTTATTGATGCTCTCCGTACTGGGGTTTGACACCGAGGTCCCTCTGGGGCTGGTGTTTGTCGCCTGTGTGTTGTTTTCATGTTTCCCAGGTTTCTCTACTGGTCGTGGCTTTGACCCAGCGGGAGGTGCCCCATGAGGTGGTTAGAGTGTCCCAGTAGCGTATAGCATATATGTACTAGTACTGTTAGCCAGGGAATGCCCTGTGCTTGTGGGATTGTGTATTTGTTGTAGTACTGGTATTTGTGTTTGTTTAAAGGTTGTACTGTTGTATCGTGTATTTGTAAACTGGGATATTTTAAGTATGATTGTATTTTAAATATTATGTTTTAAACCGTCAGGCCAAAAGCGAAAATTTTAAGCCACTTTTTGTATGCTTCCGCTATGTTTGCGTGGTTCAACTCTGAGTAGAGCACGAGGCCTGACACAGGCTGTGTGATTCGTTGCTAAACTGATTGGGTTTCTCAAAGCTGAGTGACCTTCCAAGCTTAAATTCTTGCTTCGAAGCTTATGTTACTATTTTACTACGCGTAAGATTTTTCTTAGAACCAGATCTGTTTTCCTATTCGTAAGCTATTTTCTTTAGTCAAAGCTGATCTTTACGCTTGTGATCTGTTTTCTTTAGCCAAAGCTGTTTTGCGTTCATAAGCCATTTTCTCTTCCGAGATGGTGTTTTTGCTATCATCAGCTCGCAGCCCAGCTGTACACTCAGTAATGTTTTTAAAGACAAAATGAGTTTCATAGCAGTGAATAAACCAGTTTCAGTAATCGATTTTCGATCAAGAGCAATGTATAATAGCTATTTCAATCAATTAAAGGAAGTAACTTTCAATTTTAAGGACTTATGGAAATAGAGGAACCGGTCAACCAGGAGGGACCAAGATTATGGTATTACTATAATATCCTTCACAAGAAAGTTACTGAATTCAGATAAGATTCTAGCAAGCACCAGGACCACCAGAGAGCCTATAAGCCATAAGTCACTCAGTAT
Organism: Dorcoceras hygrometricum; assembly: GCA_001598015.1. Taxonomy (NCBI): domain Eukaryota; kingdom Viridiplantae; phylum Streptophyta; class Magnoliopsida; order Lamiales; family Gesneriaceae; genus Dorcoceras; species Dorcoceras hygrometricum. The sequence goes on along the minus strand of KV001428.1, from coordinate 220,674 downwards.
ACATGCGATTCATATCTGATGTCCCGATCTATCTTTTCATTAGCAAGATTTCAGTTCAGATGACTTCTTTAAAATATGTATTATGCTCAGTTATGCATGCATTATATGATATTGTTATCCTCAGTTTTACTTGTTGAGACCCTAGGCTCACTAGTTTTTCTGATGCAGGTGAGGCAGCTCAGGGGCAGGCGGGTGGCACGAGCTGAACCAGATTTGGGGGTTGCGTGTGTTTATCAAAGGCCAGCGTTTCCACGGAGCCAGTACTGTTGTTGTCTTTGATCTTTTGTCGAAACTGTATTAAGATCTATTACAACAATAGAGAATTCATATAGAGTTCCAGTAGTTGTAATATCTCATTATGTATTCGAAACCAGAAGTTTTTATATTCCAAAGCTGCTTCAACTGTTTACTTTGGCGCCATCTGTTTGTATACTAGATTTTGTAAGGGAATACAGCTTATAACATTTCGCACTTAGTCCTTCTATTCTTTTTGATTATCCAATTACTCCAATCCGTTGATTCCCATGGGTTTGGGGGTCACACAAGGCATGGTACATCTTATTCTCAGCCGGATGTACACTGTAACGACTGCAATGGGCTTAACTCAAGATAGTCTTCTTCAGGTCTATCAAATTTGGAACCATTAATCTACCACGAGATCTCAAACATCCATCAGGAGCAATGATAAAATCGTCTGACTGGACATTCTGGGCTTTAATCCTTAGCTCATGGATGTACGGGTATGTTCTTTGTGCTACTCTAATGTCTGCTACAATCTGTGGTTCAACCTGAAAAGAAGAAACTACAAAATACTGGTCATCCGACTGAAAATGCCATCCAGAAGTCCCCAAATGCTCATGGACTTTTGATATGTTCAAAACGATGTTAACATCGCTGGCTGGGCTTTCCTACTCAAGGCATCGACCACTAAGTTCATTCGCCCAGCCTGATAGTGAATCTCACAATCAAAATCCTTGAGCAACTCCATCAAAAGACCCTGCCTCATGTTCAAATCTGACTGAGTGAAGATATACTTCAAGCTCTTGTGGTCGGTGTACACCACAAAATGCTCACCATACAGATAATGACACCAAATCTTCAAAGCAAAAACAATGGATGCCAACTCTAAATCATCAACGGGGTATCTGGTCTCATGGGGTTTAAACTGTCGAGACGTGTAAGCTATCACTCGCCCGTTCTGCATCAGCACACAACCCAAATCACTTAGAGAAGCATCGGAGCACACCACAAAATCTCCAGAACTCGAAGGTAAAACCAACACAAGATCAGTAGTCAAGTTCTCCTTAAGCACAAGGAAACTAGTCTCGTACTCATCTGTCCAGATAAATCTCCTATCTTTCTGGGTTAACTGTGTCATAGGCCTGGCTATGGAAGAAAATCCCTCGATGAAACGTCTATAATATCTAGCCAAATCCAAGAAACTACGGATATCAACATTCCTTGGTCGCTCCAGTTAAGAACTGCCTCAACCTTACTGGGTTCCACCGAAATACCTTGTGCAGAAATGACATGACCCAAAAAGATCACCTTGTCCAACAAAAATTCACACTTGGTGAACTTTGCATACAACTGCTAGTCTCTCAGTGTCTGCAACACTAATCTCAGATGCTCCTTAATCTCTCTATAGTTCCTCGAGTAACAAGAATGTCGTCGAAAAAGACAATAATGAAGCGACCAATATACTCACTGAACACGCGATTCATCAAATCCATGAAGACAGCAGGGGCATTCTTCAATCCAAACGACATCACAAGGAATTCATAATGCCTGTATCTAGTCCGGAACGCCGTATTCTCTACATCCGCTTCTCTAATCTGCAATTGGTGATACCAGATCACATATCGATCTTAGAGTATAATTCTAATCCCTGCAGCTGATCAAACAGATTGTCAATACTTGGTAGTGGATACTTATTATTTTACTGTCGCGTTGTTCAGCTGCAGAAAGTCAACACACATCCTCATAGATTCATCCTTCTTCACAAAAAGGATCGGAGCTTTCCACGGTGACATGCTTGGCCTAATGAATCCCTTCTCCACCAAGTCGCTTATTTGGACCTTCAGTTCTCTCAACTCAGCTGGAGCCAAATGATACGAGGCTCTCGAAATAAGGGTTGTCCCAGGCACCAACACAATGCTGAAGTCGATCTCCCTCCTCGGGGAAAATCCAAGAATCTCCTCAAAAAACACATCAGGAAAATCTCGAGCGACGGGGATGTCACTAAGCTCCAATGGGATCTTCGACCGGGAGTCATGACTATAGAAATCCCACTTCTCTCCAAATTGAGGCCAAAAACGCAACACACCATGGAAGCAATCTACTGAAGCTCTAAATCTAGATAACACATCCGCTCCCAAAATACAATTGAAGTCCCAGATGACTAATCTGATCAAATTGGCCCTTAGCACGTTCTCGCCGAACTTAATCACATAGTTTAAAATAATCTCTTGGGAAAAAAATCCCGCACCGGTAAGAGTTGCAATGGAACAACATCGCGCAAAGAGGTCGTACACAAACCGTGCTCCTGAATGAATTCATCAGATAAATATGAATGCGATGCTCCCGTGTCAAATAACACTAGTGCAGGAAAATCGAAAATAGTACAGTTACCTGCAATCACTCCTTTGGGCGCGTCTTCCGCTTGCTCCATAGTCATGGTTTCACTTGTGCTTGTTGAGGTCCAGAGAAATGGGGCTGGGAAAACCCTCCAAAGCGAGACGGACCAGGATGCTGAAACGATCCCCTAGGCTGGGATCCACCAAATCTCTACTGCTATTGCTGCTGTTGCTGCTCTGCAGGGAAAGACTCGGGACGATCCACCTGAACGACCCTACGGTGGAGAAGCAATATGCTGAGTACCGGCCAACGGACACACTCTAGCAAAGTGTCCAAACTATCCATAGTTATTGCAAGCACCTTGAACCCCGATGCATTGCGTCGACAAATGTTTTCCTCCACACTGCTACAGAAAGAAACTCTGGGGCTACCACTGATGGAACTACCAGAGCCCGACGAGCTAGAACCTGACCTCCTCTTAAAATGTTTGCCATGAGGCTCAAACCTGCGACAACCAGACTGCTGGGATGGCTGGGAAGACTGTTGGGACACCTAAGCAGGTTGAGAAGATTGCGCCCCTTGCGAACTAGGATGAACACCTTGTATAGCTTGCGGCCGAACCCGAGACTGTCGATTCAATAAGCCCTGCTTGATATTAATAGCCTTGTCCACCGCGTCTGCATAAGTAGTAGGTGCAGTTGCCAACACCAAAGAATAAAGGTCTTCATTCAGCCCTTCCATAAAAATCGATTCCTCTTAGCTCTCTCACGTCCTGCAACGTGAGGTGCGTAGGATAAAAGGGAAGAAAACTGCCTCGCATACGGTACCACTCTCATGTCCCCCTGGACCAAGTTTTCAAACTTTGTTATTCACATACGACTCTGGAACATATTCCTGTCGGAACGCAGCACAGGAACTGTTCCAAGATACTTCAACTTCCATCTCTGCCATAGCTCAGGAGGTACCTCTCCACCAACGCTGTGCATTGCTCCTTAGTTGGAACGTAGCTAAAATCAGTTTTAGGGCAACGTCATAGTGAACCCTCTCAAACAAACCTTCAATTTGCTCTAACCAAGAATCTGCATCGTCACTAGACTCTACCGCAGTGAACTTTTGAGGATTCATCCTCTGAAACCTTACCATAACCAGTTCAATCTCGTCAACATGAGTCGCCAACAAATCAACTTCTTCATCCACCTGTCTAGCACGCCTACGAATGGTATACTATGCTTTCCTACATTGTCTCCTATGTTATGAGCCTCAGATTCTACCAGAATCTGCCTCCTCGCCCTACCTTTACCTGTAGACAGCATCTACAGAAACACTAGGGTGATAAGATCAAACAGCAGATAAGACACGTAGTCAAGCACATGCAACAAGATAAATACAGTGCCTAGACTCAAGTGAATTCGCAAGAAAATTGAGCTTATCCCAGTTTAAGCTCTGATACCAAAATTTCAGGCCCAATGCTCTAAATCAGAGATTAAGCACTTGATTAACACAAAATGCAGAAGCTTAAAAGTGGATAAATAATTTTTCTTTTTGGGCCTAATTGAAATTCATACTTAAAAATGATCGGATACTCAAAATAAAGAGTTTGATAACATAACAACACCGAGTGCATGCTACAGAGAATAGCCAACAATAACAAGTATCCAAATAAACACAATCACGACATCTGAAATACAGCAGCAACTCCGGGGCATTTCTCGGCACAGACTCGATGACACTATATATATATATAAATATATAGCTGGGACACTCTATCAACCCCTCAGGGCACTGCTAGCTGACGCACCTCATGGGCTAGCTGATGAACCTGGGAAACCTGAATGGCACACAAACAACCAAATAGCCCTGGAGGGACAGGGGTCAAACTCCAGTACGAAGATCAACATAAACAGCAAGTAGACAGCAAGACATAATAATATGCAATGCATGATGACATGAGGAACAAAGGAGTTCGAAGGAACAACTCAACAAATGGTGATCAAGCGGATATGATCCACGGAGCTCAACAGAATAGCAAACCAGTCGGGATAAAAAATGCAGTGTCCACGGGATATGTGAGAGCGTGGTAGCTATCCACTCGTCTCAACACGTAGTACCAGGAGCAAGAATAGAACAGCTCAATTCCCTTGTGCCCACAAGCTCATGAGAACATGGTAGCTATCCACTCGTTTCATAGCGGCAACAACCAGAACAGTAGGGAGAATAGGAGCACGGTAGTTAGCCGATCGTCCTCAAGAAACCCAACCGAGAGCTTCTTGGTACTAACAGACAACAACAAGCACAAAGGCTAACAAGAGGTATGAGCTCAACGTCGCATGCAAAGATAACAGCTTGCGATAAATAGCACGTAAAACCAAGCAATAGCAGGACACAATAAACATACTCACTGCTCAGCATACCAGCACGCATACAATTACATACATGCCTATCTCAAAGCTGTAAAATAAGCTCACATTCGTACCTTAGGCAGATCTTGATACAATACCTAGGCACAACTTACGGCTTAGCAGCAGAACACAATTCCTGCTCCGCTCAAGTCTCTGTTGATATGATTCTCGTTGGTTAGGAAAGGCAACACGTGATATTTATTCCCACGTGCCCTCAATTAAATAGCCAAGAGAACCGAATTACGTCAGATCTTTAGAACAAGTTGTTTAGGATGTGTGAAATCCTTTTCCGTATGAATTCTCAAAGGGAACAAAAATCACAACAACGATCAATCTCAAACAAATCTTCAAAGGAACTCGTCTTTGACAATCCGTGCGAACATCAACCAACAAACGTCACAAAGTTATAGACTTCGATTAGTTTTATTTTTTTAAGGTACACACCAACTTTGCAAGAAAACAAAAGATTTTTATTCATAAACTTCAATAATTTCGAAATCCATGTCCTAGAATATATATAAGCTTGTTTCCAAGAGTCCTAACGATTCCTTCCATCATAGAATCCCTTTTTATTAGGATAAAAAATCGCCTAGTCATGCAAGGACTCAATCCCTTATCTTATCTAATACTATTCGAAAATCTTATCTTAAGGAAAGTAATTAGAAGCCAAAACAAACCAAATGTCCTATGCATGCAGCTCATGCATGTACTCATTTTTGTTCATCCTCCATTTGCTAGTCTTGGACTTGAATAATATTGACAATTTAATCTCTTAACCCTCCAACTAGATTTTCATGTGTGGGATTCCCCGCTTCCTTAAATATTTCTTGGGTGCTCAAAACGAGTCCGTGAAGGGCTTCTTTGAACTTCTTAAATGGATCCTGTCATATAGCTATGATTGCATCATCCTCCCCCTCTTGAGAAGGATTTGTCCTCAAGTCTTGATCGTGACCTACATCGAATAAAGAGAGGTCATAACATTAAAAATAGAACTCACATTATACTCATCGGGTAGATCCAACTTGTAGGCATTGTCATGATCTTCTCTAGCACTTGGAATGGTCCATCATCCCTTGGTAAGAGTTTGGAGCACCTCTTCTCTGGGAACCGTTCTTTCCTTAAGTGCAGCCACACCCAGTCTCCAAGATCAAAAGTAACCTTCTTCTTTCCTTTGTTGGCTTGCCTGGTGTATTGCTGAATCTTCTCCTCGATGTTGGCTCTGACATTCTCATGTAGAGTTCTCACATAATCAGCATTTTTCTTGCCATCCAAGTTCAACCTTTCACTCATAGGGAGAGAGAAAAAATCCTTAGGAGTTAGTGGGTTAAAACCATATACAATCTCAAATGGAGAAAACCCTGTAGTAGAGTGAACACTCCTATTATATGCAAACTCGACAAAAGCTAAACACTCTTCCCAACTCTTCAAATTCCTGCTTATTATGGCGCACAATAGTTTCCCTAAAGTCCTATTAACAACTACAGTTTGCCCATCCGTCTGAGGGTGACAAGTAGTAGAAAAGAGTAACTTAGTACCAAACTTGCACCATAGCGAGAAAACCCTGTAGTAGAGTGAACACTCCTATTATATGCAAACTCGACAAAAGCTAAACACTCTTCCCAACTCTTCAAATTCTTGCTTATTATGGCGCACAATAGTTTCCCTAAAGTCCTATTAACAACTACAGTTTGCCCATCCGTCTGAGGGTGACAAGTAGTAGAAAAGAGTAACTTAGTACCAAACTTGCACCATAGCGTCTTCCAAAAGTAACTCAAAAATCGTGTATCCGTATCAGACACAATGCTCCTAGGCATCACATGCAGTCTAACAACCTCCCTAAAGAACAATTCAGCCACACTAGAAGCATCATCAGCTTTATGATAGGCAATAAAATGAGCCATTTTGGAGAAACAGTCAACCACCACAAAAGTAGCATCCCTTCCCTTCTTAGACCTAGGTAGCCCCAGAACAAAATCCATAGACGGGTCAACCCAAGGTTTAGTAGAATAGGAAGTGGCGTATACAGCCCATGGGGTTGTACCCTAGATTTTGCTTGTATGCATGTTATACACCTTTCACGATGATGTTGGACATCACATTTCATATGAGCCCAAAAAAAATGTTCATGCAATGCGTTCAAGGTCTTAGCCACACCAAAATGTCCATTAGTCCACCCCCATGCGCTTCTTTTAACAAGAAATTCTCTAATGGAAGACTTAGGGATGCACAATCTATGTTCCCTAAATAAGAATCCCTCGTGCAAATAAAATTTTTCATGTGTTCCATGCATGAAACACTCAAACACATCCTTAAAATCATCATCTAGTGCATATAACTCGCTTACATGTTGAAACCAAGAACTTCGAACCTAGGGTGGAGAATAAAACGTACCTTCGTGATAGTGCATCGGCCACTATGTTTTCCTTACCTTGTTTGTACTTGATAACATAGGAAAATGTCTCGATGAATGCCGCCCACTTGGCATGCCTTAAGATTTTTCTGCCCGCTAAGGTGCTTGAGAGACTCATGATACGTGTGAATCACAAACTCCTTCGGCCTAAGGTAGTGCTTCCATGCCTCAAGAGACCTCACCAAGGCGTACAACTCCTTGTCATAAGTTGGGTAGTTCAACGCTCCACCAGTAAGTTTCTCGCTAAAGTAATAAGCAATGGGCCTTCCTCCTTGCATTAACACTCCCCCAATACCTAATCCTGAAGCATCACATTAAATTTCAAAAGTGTTAGAAAAATCAGGAAATACAAGTACAGGAGCATTAATCAGCTTTTGCTTCATAATTTGAGAGGACTTCTCTTGCGCTGCGCCCCAATGGAAAGGAGCGTTCTTCTTGATCACCACTGTCATAGGCGTTGCCAGTGTGCTAAAATATCTTACAAACCTCCTGTAGAAGCTGACAAGGCCATGGAAACTCCGAACTTGACCGATAGTATTCGGCGTTGGCCAATCCCGAATAGCACTCACCTTTTCTTCATCCACTTGTATACCTTGAGAGCTCACAACATATCCAAGGAAAACAAGTATTTCCATACAAAACACAAACTTCATGATATTAGCATATAGATGTTCTGCCCTAGGTTTTGTTAGTACGAGCCTCAAATGCTCAACATGCTCATCCAAAAGTTTGCTATATATCAGGACATCGTCAAAGTATACCACTACAAACTTACCAATGTATGTACGTAGGACATGATTCATTTAGTCGCATAAAATTGCTCGGTGCATCAAGCCAAATGGTATCACTAACCATTCATAAAAGCCATACTTGGTCTTAAACACAGTTTCCACTCATCACCTTCCCTCATTCTAATCTGATGGTAACCACTTTTAAGATCGATTTTGCTAATGATAGTAGACCGTGCAACTCATCCAACATATCATCTAGTCTAGGTATGGGATGTCTATACTTGATAGTAATGTTATTGATAGCCCTGCAATCCACAGACATCCTCCAAGATCCATTTTTATTCGGCACCAATAAAATAGGCACCGCACAAGGTGACGTGGATTCACGCACATAGCCCTTAAGTAAAAGCTCACTCACCTATCGTTGAAGCTCTTTAGCCTCTTCTGGATTGCACCTATCTGCTGGACGGTTTGGCAAAGCACTCCCCGGCACCAAGTCAATTTGATGCTCAATCCCCCTCATGGGTGGCAATCCCTCCGGAACTCTTCGGGAAACTGAAACGAACCAGACTCTAGAATTTTTTTTTTGAAATCATGTACGGAATAAATAAACTAAAAAGGAATGACTCGTTCCCTTTTAAATCATTTCCTCAACATTACTTGAAACAAAAATAAATAAATATTTTAAAACATATCATCCATACTGTTTAAAAACCAGACTGAGTACAAGTGCTGAACATGAACATGATGAAATCAATATCTGAAAAGCGTGTCAAATCAAAGATAAAACATCAATGCAGCCACGGGGTACTGCTGCAGCGGGCGCTCAAAGGTCCTCACCGCCAGTCGGGATAAAATCCGTAGGGTCATCACCTGCATTTTAAAACATATCATCCATACTGTTTAAAAACCAGACTGAGTACAAGTGCTGAACATGAACATGATGAAATCAATATCTGAAAAGCGTGTCAAATCAAAGATAAAACATCAATGCAGCCACGGGGTACTGCTGCAGCGGGCGCTCAAAGGTCCTCACCGCCAGTCGGGATAAAATCCGTAGGGTCATCACCTGCGCCATTTAAACCTAGTGAGACAATAGGCTCATCATGCTCTATCTATTAAATAGCAAGGTATATACTAATAAATCCACATGCAAACATATACGTATAATAAGATAACATTAAATCATGCATGCATGGATGATCTTAAAACTTGGTTCGTAACATAAGTCGTAATGTATCGTACTCATATAACATATATCATAAGGCATGACGTGACGTAACATAAAAACGTATGAGTCGTATCCGTGAAGTGTTGATCATGTTCGATTGATCAATCTTAAACCAACGTACGTGGCGGCCGGTTTTACCCGACCTACATCATCATCATCACGTGAACAGAGGTTCAATGGGCCCGGTCTCCCAGATCCGCTCATCGTCTATCGTTATACATTAACAGAGGTTCATCGGCCCGATATCCCGGATCCGCTCATCGTCTATCTTGCCACAAGTCACTTCAATCCTTCAATTTTTCTTTTAAAACATGCCTTTATCATTTCATAAAACATTCATGATGCGTGTATTTCATAAAAACATGCAATTTAAAAGCTTAGCCCGTCAATATATATTTAATCATTTCCTTTAAAAACATTAACGTACATAGAATACTACATATATAATTAAATATATATTCACGGGCTTCTACATTTTCTACTCTGATCAAGAACTGATTCAGGAGTCTGGTCCACTGCTTCTAAGCCAAAAAGAACCTAGCCTTGATTTAAAATGGAACTTGGCCTAATACAAGACTTGGCCCAATACTTTAAAATTAAGCTTTAAAATTTCTAAAATACCCCAACTATTTAAAATTTTGGCTAAATAAAAACTCATTGACCAATTTTGACTAAATAAAATCACAAAGGCCAAAATTTTGACTTTACAACTTGAAAATAAAATATTAGGTCCAACAATAATAAAAAGTTTGACAAAATATTTGACTTCAAAACATTTGACCAAAATAATCTTAAACTTGGACCCTATACTTTAAAATTGATTTTAAAAAGTTTATAAAATACCCACTCCTTTACTTTAAAATCAAACATTAAAATTTGATAAAAATTTCATAAATCAAATAAATTTTAAAAATGCTGTAAAATATCTTAAAATATGCTTAAAACATCAAATAAAGTCATCCACGAACTTTGGCAACCCTTAAGACTCGAAATCTTAATTTTCACAAAAATAACCCGACGAGGCTCACTTCGAGCGAAAAACGATAAAAATCATTAAAAATTCATATCTTAACAAACTCACTCCCTGTTACAACCCACATCACACTAAATTACCCCACGAGCCACTGAAACAAATGAGACTCAAAAAAAATTTAGGACGTGACCAAACCGACGCCCGCAAACCCACTGACCGCGCTCCGACTGCATCCAGGACACGTGCTAGACATAAAATTGACTAATTCGTTCCTTGATAAAATCGCTTCCCGTTTGGACCTACGTGACCCTAACTCAATGAGCTATCTTCTGAAATCAACCTTGATCATGCAAACCGGCAAGAGTAACTTACCCGACCCAAAAAACTCTACTGTCGCGCACAGACAACAAGCCAAGGCACGTGCTGATCAGAAAATTCATAAACTAATTCATTACTTGACCAAATCGCTTCTCGTTTGGTCCTACGTGATCCTAACTCTATGTAATAACTATTGGTACCATCCTTGGACTGAAACCAAGCCTCAAGAACCGTCGATGACCAAATCACATGAAGAGATGGATCAAATACGTGTTTAAAATCATGATATGTGCATGGATCTCAAAAAATAAACATAGATAAATTCAAATCACATACAATTCATGCAATCATTGATTAAAAATAGAATATTATGGCTTAAATGGTGAGAAAAATAAAAGATATTACATGTGTAACGCCCCAAAAATCCTTAGGACCACATTATGCATTTGTTTATTTTATAATGGGTATTATGAAATGTTTATGTATCGCTGATCTTTTAATTTCAGAAGATAAGATGTGGCGCGGCTGGTTCAGCAGGTGACTCCAAGGGTAGTGCACGAGCAAGTTTTAAAATGATTAAAAATATTTCTTTAGGAGGACAAATGATTTCTTTTGAAAAAGTTTTGGTGTTTTACAAATTTAAAATAAGAGGGAGGGAATTTTACCAAAATTTTCTAAGTGTGTCATGATTGATTTCACAAGTAGCTTTCCACTAATCCCTTCCATATTTAAACATGTTTTCAAAGAAAGCCCTTTATCATTTGCAAGAAAATTATCTAGTGTTCTTCGAAATAAATTCCAGAAAAGCTCGTGTGATTGCTCAGGGAGAAGATCCAGCATGAACTAGCTATCGTTGCAAGTTTTGTTTATGGCAAGTAAAAGCTGATTCTTGACTCACCATTTAAAGCATATATTGATGTTCTTGAGTCTCCTTGCCTATATGTTATGTTATGTGTAGTGTTCATGTTTAAAACGATTTATACATGTTCAAAGGAAAGAAGGGTTCGAAAATGATGTTTTGATGGTTATGATGCTTCCAAAATGTTTTCCATAAAGTTTGTAATATTTTAAAGTGCTGATAATTCAAGTTTATTCCCAGATTATTAATGTTCTTCAATTTAGTAGTTGTAATGTCAAAATTTGATAACAGTGTAATCGGTAGTTGCTAGTCGAATCATTATGAAGTTTGGTTTGATAGGCAACGGTTGATAGCATAGTTGTTGTGATGTTACATATATCCGGTTTTATTCTAGCAGTTGCATTTTCCTTGTAAAAATCCAGCAGCTGCGTTGTTTTCGTAAATCCAGTAGATGCATTGTTCATCAGCAGATGCATTTTTATTGTTAAATTTCAGCAGTTGCAATATTCGTTTCAAAAAGTACTGTTCATTGCGACTGGTTATTCCTTGCTTCTGGTTTCTACTGTTCATTCCAGCTGGTATTAGTCTTGCGACTGATACTGTTCATTGCGATTGGTTGTTAATATTTTCCCTGCGGCTGGTCGATATGTTAACGACGCCGTTTCAATTAAAAGTACCTTACCACTGGTCCCTTCTAAGTAAAATCCTTGCGTCTGGTTTTACATGTGTTGGCGTTTTCTTGCGACTGGTCGTTTAAACACTTTTATTACGGCTGGTTGACGCGCTAACGACATCATTTCATTTAATATGCTTAAAAAGTCCTTGCAGCTGGTTTTATCCTTGCAGCTGGTTTTATTCAGTTCGACTGGTACCTCTTGCGACTGGTCTCCTGTTAATGATCATGAATCCAAAGTTCGAATTCGATACTCAGTGAAATTTCAAAGTGGAAGCAAAAGTTTTAAAATGATGGAACCCGAGGATTTTGAGAAAGAAGTTTTTACGAAAGATGTTAAAGGATCAAAAGTTTATTTTAAGATTTATGGCAAAGATAACAGACGGTCATAACGAGAAGGGCGAGCAGCCGTCTAGATGTCGGTTTCCCCAATGCAAAGAATCCAATGGCTAAGGCTGATATCAGTAGTCACTTGATCAGGTGCAACACGGACCTAAGGAGAGCCTGAGCCATAAATCTAAGAAAAATAATGTTAATGTTGAGATCTGGATTATATTCCCCTGTCTCCAAGTTTACGAATGTTTAAGAAATGTTTACGTATTAATGTTCCTTTAACTTATGAAATGATTCTAAGTCCATCTGAGTATTTGATCTTGTTATTATTCAGGTTTTACTTGCTGAGCCCCTAGGCTCACTAGCTTTTAAAAATGGTGCAGGTGCGACAGCTGAGGAGCGAACAGCTGGTGAAATGTGAATCAGCTGCTGGGTGATGTGTGTTTATCAATGGCCAACGTATTCCGTGTCGTAGCAGTCATTATTTTGTATCTTAGAAGTACTTGTTGAGGGGCAAAACGGTCATTTTGCACTGGGGTTCTGAAAAATGGTTTTTTCAGATCATAATATTCAGTTTTGGAAACTGAGTCGATCGGTCCGATCTGATCGGCGATCGGAGTTACGATGAAGTCTTGGTGATGGAGATGAAACGAATGTTCATCCGTTGGACCCGGGCCCGTTGGGCCGGATCCAAATCCATCACCTATTCTATTTAATGTAGAACTTTGACTTAACCTAAACACTAGTGTTACAACTAAACCTAACCCTAAGTGCAAACCGCCGCCCCTCTCTTCAAATTACCTCACGCCGCCGCCGTGCGCCACCCGCCGCCCCCGCCGCTTCGCCGGAAATCGTTCCGGCCTAGTTTTTCGAGGAGAATCCGTTCGTGCAGAATTTGTCAGTGCTTCTAGTGCAGGCTGACGAAGGAGTCTCGGTTCTGGTCGTGGACCGGATTGGCGATATCTACCGCAGTCTACCGAGAAGACTCGACGTTATTGTAACTATGGTTGGAGCCAGGCACAAGTGCCAACAAGGTAGTGGTTTTGAACCCCCTATGTATGTCAATAATTGTTATTGAATTTTTCGTATTGATCGTCTCCCGGCTTTTATTCTATGTTCTTCCGCTGCCTCGCCGGGGGGCGGATCCGGATCCCCAACACCCGTTGGGTTCGGGCGTCACAACATGGTATCAGAGCAACGTTCCTGAGATAAACACATGCACCATCAACTGGATCAAAGTTCATCGTCTGTTCCTCTAAGTTGTGAGTTTTATTTCAGAGCATTGTCTTTTATTTAGCATGTTCTGATAAATGTATGTGGTGGATTATGGGCTATAGAATATAAGATGTCAGGAAGAGGATGAGGCAGAAGAAGTGTTCCTTTGGAAGAAACTGAAAGTGATAATAATACTAATATCACTCAATTGTTGCGACTGCTGGTAGAGCAAAATAACAGAGGCAATGGGCAATCTTCCATCAGTAGGGGACCAAGTAATGATGATCCCCAGGAGAAGTTTAGACGACAGAAGCCTAAGGAATTTAGTGGTACTACTGATCCACTAATTGATGAGAGCTGGATCAAATCCATGGAGGTTATTTTTGAGTACCTCCAAACGCCTGATTTAGATAGGCCCAGGTGCGCTATCTATATGTTAAGGGAAGATGCGATGATTTGGTGGGAAGGAGCCAAATTGTCTGTGGATCTGCTGAACCTAACTTGGGCAGATTTCAAGCAAGTATTCTTTGAACAATACTTCCCAGCTGGTAAATGGTCTGAACTGAAGAGAGATTTCTTGACCCTTAAACAGGGAAGTTTAACTGTGCAAGAATATGCACGTGTATTTGAAAGAGGATGCTACTTTGTGCCATTGATTGGAAGAGACCCAGAAGAGAAATTGAATCATTTCATCGAAGGATTGAAGCCTATGTTCAAAATGAATGTTAGGCTATCTGTGCCAAGGACTTATAGAGAGGTAGTTGATAGAGCCCTGCAAATTGAAAGGGATTGGAAGGATCTTGACGAGGAGAGGCAGCAGAAGAGACAGACCTTTCAGCAGAAGGATCAGAGGCCATTCAAGAAACAAAATAAGAACCAGCAGAGGCCTCAGGAGCAAAAACCTCTGCTGATTCAACCTATTAGTTCTGTTCCCGCTGGTAATAATAGGCCAGTGTGTCCTAAGTGCCAGAAATCTCATCCTGGACAATGCAGACTTGGACAAAATGTCTGCTATAAATGTGGGATGCCAGGACACATTATGAAGAATTGTCCAAAATCCAAGCAGCTGGTAACCAGTAGAGACTATGTAATGACTGCTGATCAAGCCAATACAGACTCGACAGTAGTTACAGGTGAAATTTCTATAGCTGGATTTCCTTCTCTAGCTTTAATAGATTCAGGAGCTACACATTCGTTTATTGCGGCTGAATTTGTTAAGAAACTGCCTATCCAACCGGAGCAAGTATTGGTAGGTTACTGTGTATCAGTACCTTCAGGAGAACGGCTGGTGTCTCATGAGTTGATTAGGAGTTTAGAGCTTAAACTTCAAGGACACAAGATTACGGCTGATTTGATTGTATTGCCGATGCCAGAGTTTGATATGATTTTGGGAATAGATTGGCTAACTAAGTATGGGGTATTAATTGATTTCAAACTACGAACAGTAGTTGTTAACCCACCTGTGGGAAAGTCATTCCAGTTTTTAGCCAAGAATGTTGATAGAGTTCCCCGAGTTATATCATCCTTAGTAGCGACTGATAAACCTCAGCTGTCAGCCGTAGAAGTAGCAAATAAATTCTCTGAAGTTTTTCCAGAAGACATCCAGAGACTACCACCAGACAGAGAGCTGGAATTTTCAATTGATTTGGTTCCAGGAGCTGCTCCAGTGTCTAGACCACCATATCTATTAGCTCCAACGGAAATGAAGGAACTAGAAGAACAAATACAAGATCTGTTGGAAAAAGGGTTTATTAGACCAAGTACTTCCCCCTGGGGAGCCCCTGTTTTATTTGTTAAGAAAAATGATGGAAGTATGAGGTTATGTATAGATTATCGAGAGTTGAACAAATTGACGATTAAGAATAAGTATCCATTACCTAGGATAGAAGATCTGTTTGACCAGTTGAGAGGTTCAGTAGTTTTCTCTAAGATCGACTTGAGGTCTGGGTATCACCAACTGAAAATTAAGGCATCTGATGTTTACAAAACAGCCTTTAGAACTAGATATGGCCACTATGAGTTCTTAGTTATGTCCTTTGGACTTACAAATGCTCCATCAGCTTTTATGGATTTAATGAATAGGGTCTTTCAACCATACTTAGACCAGTTTGTAGTAGTTTTCATTGATGATATCTTAGTATATTCTAAGACAAGAAGGGAGCATGCTCAACATTTAAGAATCGTTCTCCAGATTTTGAAAGACAAGAAACTATTTGCTAAATTTAGTAAATGTGACTTCTGGATGGACAAAGTATCATTCTTAGGCCATATAATTTCTAAGGATGCAATAGAAGTTGACCCAGCTAAAGTAGAAGCTGTTCGCGAGTGGCCAGCACCAAGGAACGTTGCAGAAATAAGGAGTTTCTTGGGTTTAGCTGGATACTACCGGCGATTTATCCAAGGATTCTCTAAGATTGCTGTTCCATTGACTACGTTAACAAGGAAACATGTGAAGTATAACTGGACAGTTGAATGTCAAAACAGTTTTGACAAGTTGAAGCAAGCATTGATAGAAGCACCAGTGTTAACTATTCCGACTGATGAAGGAAAATTTGTAATTTACACTGATGCTCTAAGATGGGACTAGGAGCTGTTTTGATGCAAGATCATAAAGTTATTTCATACACATCTAGGCAACTGAAAGACCATGAGAAGAATTACCAACGCATGATTTAGAACTAGCGGCTGTTGTTTTTGCCATTAAGATATGGATACATTATCTCTATGGGGAGAAGTGTGAGATATTCACGGATCATAAAAGTTTGAAATACTTATTTACCCAGAAAGAATTGAATATGAGGCAGAGGCGATGGTTGGAGCTGGTTAAGGATTATGATTGTACTATCAGTTATCACCCAGGAAAAGCAAATGTGGTAGCTGATGCTCTAAGCAGGAAATCAGCAGGATTATCGCAGCCGGTTGTTCAAAGGCCATTGGCAACTGAAATTGAAAGGTTTGTACTTGAAATAGTGTCCAGCGGTAGTAATGATGTAATCTTAGCAAACCTCTCAGTAAGATCAAATTTGTTAAACCAAATTCGAGAAGGTCAGCTGCAAGATGAGCAGTTGAAGAAATGGGTTAAACAAGATAAAGAAAGAGGCAGTAGTCTCTATTTTTCAGAGGATGGAATTGTTAGGTATTTGGACAGAATCTGGGTACCTCAAGTAGATGATATAAGAGCTGATCTTTTGAAAGAAGCTCATACCACTCCATATTCAGTACATCCAGGAAGTACGAAAATGTACAAGGACCTCCAGCAGTTGTATTGGTGGCCAGGAATGAAGAGAGATGTTTCCAAGTTTGTAGATGAATGTTTGACATGTCAATTGGTGAAATCCAAACACCAGCGACCAGCTAGATTATTGAAACCATTGCCCATTCCAGAATGGAAGTGGGAGAGTATAGCAATGGGTTTTGTAACTGGATTACCAAGAACAGTTCAAGGATATAACTCCATCTGGGTTATAATTGATAGACTCACTAAGTCTGCTCACTTTTACCAGTTAAAACAACCTACGAGGTGAGTAGATATGCAGATTTATATGTTAAGGAAATAATGAGGCTACATGGAGTTCCAGTATCTATTGTATCAGACAGAGATCCTAAGTTTACATCAGCCTTTTGGAAGAGTTTGCATAAAGCTATGGGTACAAAGCTGACATTCAGTACTGCGTTTCACCCCCAGACTGATGGACAATCAGAAAGGGTGATTCAGATTCTAGAAGATCTGCTCATGGCATGTATTGTGGATTTTTCAGAAGGTTGGGATGTGAAATTACCACTGGTAGAGTTTGCCTATAATAACAGTTTCCAAGCTTCGATTCAAATGGCTCCATATGAAGCACTCTACGGTCGAAAGTGTAGAACACCACTTCATTGGGATGAAGTTGGTGAAAGAGCTGTCTTAGGACCAGACGTTGTGGAGCAAACAGCAGCAGCTGTTAGAAAAATAAAGGAAAGAATGAAAGCTGCTCAAAGTCGACAGAAAAGTTATGCAGATAATCGAAGAAGGGAACTGAACTTTGAAACAGGTGATCATGTGTTTTTGAGGATAGCTCCAATGAAAGGAGTTATGCATTTTGGAAAGAAAGGGAAACTGAGTCCAAGGTATATTGGACCATATGAGATTTTGGAAAAGATAGGAACATTAGCCTATCGTCTAGCACTGCCTCCCCAGCTGGCAGCTGTGCACAATGTTTTTCACGTATCAGCTTTGAG
>KV001428.1:149358-160048 GCA_001598015.1 Dorcoceras hygrometricum | reverse complement strand
CCCTACCCAGCGATCTGGATTCCAACCCCGTTATCCTTCTAGGTTTGGAGCACCTTTGAGACCTCCATTCCAGATTCCGCAGCAGGCTCAGGCGAATGCCTGGACGAGAGATCAGGCTGAGGAGGCGCCTGGTATGATGATCGCAGGTACATGCTTTATTTTTGATTATCCTGCGAGAGTTCTATTTGACACTGGTGCATCACACTCTTTTATTTATGAGTTTTTTGTTTGTGAGTATGGGTTGAGTTCTTCCCCATTGTGTGATGTTGTTTCCGTGTCTACCCCTACTGGTGTGAATCTGTGGTCCCGTGAAGTGGTGTTGGATTGTGTGCTTCGATTTGATGAGCATGTTTTGGTTTCCAATCTGATTGTTTTGGGAATGAGGGATTTTGATTGCATCTTGGGGATGGACGTGTTGTCTAGTTACAAGGCTACTGTTGACTGTTTTCATGGTGTGGTGAGATTTCGCCCTGACTCGGGTGAGAAGTGGGAGTTCTATGATGCTGATTCGCGCTCGAAGATTCCACTGGTGTCTGCCATGGAGATGTTTAGCCTACTATCGTTGGATAACGCGGGATTCATGATTTACGCACTGGATGTTTCCCAAGAGCAGCGATTGGAGTTGAGCGATATTCCGATCGTACGAGAGTTTCCCGACGTGTTTCCAGATGAGGTTCCTGGATTCCCTCCAAGACGTGAGATCGATTTCAGCATAGAGTTGGTGCCCGGTACCTCCCCGATTTCTAGAGCTCCGTATCGGTTGGCGCCCGCAGAGTTGAAAGAGCTGAAGGATCAGTTGAGAGAACTCTTGGAGAAAGGCTTCATCAGACCGAGTATGTCGCCTTGGGGAGCTCCGATTCTTTTTGTGAAGAATAAGGATGGATCTATGAGGATGTGCGTGGACTTCCGACAGTTGAATAAGGCGACGGTGAAGAACAAGTATCCTTTGCCGAGGATTGATGACTTGTTCGATCAGTTGCAGGGATCGGTCGTTTACTCGAAGATTGATTTGCGTTCTGGTTATCACCAGTTGCGAATTAGGGACGCTGATGTGGCGAAGACAGCTTTCCAGACTCGATATGGGCATTATGAGTTTCTGGTCATGCCGTTTGGGTTGAAAAATGCCCCAGTTGTTTTCATGGATTTGATGAATCGCTTCTTCAGTGAGTATATCGATCGGTTCGTGATCGTCTTCATAGATGACATCCTAGTGTACTCGAGGAGCATGAGAGAGCATAAGGAGCATCTCAGATTGGTGTTGCAGAGGTTGAGAGACTCGCAGTTGTATGCCAAGTTCAGCAAGTGTGAATTCTGGCTTGATCGGATTATCTTTTTGGGTCATGTGATCTCGGCGCAAGGAATTTCGGTGGATCCGAGTAAGGTCGAAGCAGTTATTAATTGGGAGAGACCTAGGAACGTTTCAGAGATCCGCAGTTTCTTGGGATTGGCTGGCTATTACAGGAGTTTTATCGAGAAGTTCTCTTCGATAGCTAAGACTTTGACTCAGTTGACTCAGAAGGATAAGAAGTTTGTTTGGACTGATGAGTGCGAGTTCAGTTTTTACACGTTGAAGGAGAAGTTGACTACTGCTCTTGTTTTGGCTCTACCGTCTGGATCCAGAGGATTTGTAGTATGCTCCGACGCTTCGCTTAATGGTTTGGGATGTGTTTTGATACAGAACAGGTACGTGATTGCTTATGCGTCTCGACAGCTGAAGCCTCACGAGTCGAGGTACCCTGTTCATTATTTGGAGTTGGCTGTGATAGTGTTTGCCTTGAAGATTTGGCGACATTATTTGTATGGTGAAGAATTTGTGGTGTACACCGACCACAAGAGCCTGAAATATATCTTCACGCAGTTTGATTTGAATATGAGGCAACGAAGATGGATGGAATTACTCAAGGACTTTAACTGTGAGATTCAGTATCAGCCTGGGCGGATGAACTCAGTAGCAGATGCTTTGAGTAGGAATACCCAGCCTGCGATGCTTTCGCTTTGAGTGTCTCTAAAGTCTATGAGCAGTTGAGTACTTCCAACGAAGATGGATGGAATTACTCAAGGACTTTAACTGTGAGATTCAGTATCAGCCTGGGCGGATGAACTCAGTAGCAGATGCTTTGAGTAGGAATACCCAGCCTGCGATGCTTTCGTCTTTGAGTGTCTCTAAAGTCTATGAGCAGTTGAGTACTTCTGGTTGGCATTTCCAGCCGGGTGATCAGTACTTTATGGTTTCTTTGATTCAAGTTGAACCGCAGATTGTAAGTGACATCAGGGAGGCGCAGAGGACTGATCCTTATGTTCATGAATTGAAGACTAAAGCCCGAAGTGGTCAGTCTGATGATTTCTCTGTTTCTTCGCATGGATGTCTGAGATTTAGAGGAAGATTGGTGGTCCCGAACTTGATCGCTTTGAAAGAGACCATCATGAATGAAGCACATTGTAGTCAGTACAGTGTGCATCCGGGCGAGAGAAAGATGTACCATGCCTTCAAATCTCACTACTGGTGGGAAGGCATGAAGATCGACATCTCTAGTTTTGTTGCTAGATGTTTGAATTGCCAACAGGTCAAGGCTGAGAGAATGAGACCTTGTGGATTGCTTCAGAGTTTAGATGTGAGACCTGGATTTGTGTTTAAGATTAATCGTGAGAATTAATCGGTGTTTTGATATTCTTGGTGGTTTAAGATCTCTGTTATATGTTGGAGTAGTAATTTCGGGTCAAATTCCTCACTTAGAACAATTCTGGAAGTTTTTGTATTTTTGAGATTTTGGGTAAAAGCTGGTTTTGTGAGCTAGCAGCTGGTCGGTGGCGAAAACCAGTAGTAGCGTGTAATTGTAACGCGGGAGATCAAATGCCGTCGTTTTAGTGAAGTCTGGATGCGTTGTGTTAAGTGAAAGCTGGTAGCGTGTTTGTATCCAGCTGCTGCTTTATTTCGTGTATTGAGGGGAAAACGACAGCGTTTCGCTAATTTGGCGCGACGTCGTTTGGATGTTGCGACTGGTACCAGCTGCGAGGATTTGTTCGCGTGTGTGTGTCGACTGGTTGTCCAGCTGAGAGCAGATGTCAACGCGGGTCAACGCTCCTATAGCTTGCGACTGGTGGTGGTTAATGTAGCTTGCGTCTGGATAACCAGCTGTTGGCGGAAAGTATTACGTAAGCTATGCGACGCCGTTTTAATTAGTTGCAACGCTGCGTTTTAGATGTCGCGATTGGTACCAGCTTTTGGAAGGATTTCACGCGAGAGAAACCAGCCGATGGTTTTAGGCGACCAGCTGGAGGCAAATTTGATGACGTAAGCGGTGCGACGTCTTTTTGTTAAGTCGCTGCGACATCGTTTTGATTAGCGTGGTTTGAGAATTCAGCAGTTGGTTCTTTGCATCTGCTGGTTATGTCGGTGGACTTTTAAATCAGATTACAGCCGTTGTGGGATTTATATAATGAAGACTTGGTCTTCGACGTTTAGCATCAGATCCCATACTTAGAATATTTTCCCCGACATTCGTTCTCTGTTTCTCGAACCCTAGAGCACTGTTCATCGTAGCTTTTTTCCGGAAATTCCCATCGTTCTCGGTGGTTGTTTTGCTTGTTCGAGGTAGCGTTGGACTCCTCTCAAGAAGCTCTTCCATCTTATACCATTCTTGGAGGCTGTTGTTAGCTAGAGCGAGGTCGCGAAGTTACTGTCTTGGCCGTGTGTTCGCTGTGAGCAGGTAGCTTCGAATTGTTGTAAGATCTTAGCTTTAGTAAGTTGATTTAAGCTCCCTGTTAAGTGATTGATGGGATTGATCGCTGGTTGAGTTTTAACTCCCGGCAGTACCTTCTGTGTATTTGAGTCCCGATGATTTATGCCCGCGTGTGCTTTGACAGGTTGTTGTTCAGCTTTCTCGGGACCTTTGTTGTGGTAATTATTACACATAAGTATAAGGTACGGATCTTGAGCTTGTAATTCAGCGTGGAACTTGTCTTGGATGAATTGCGAGATGGCTGTGTTGGATTTCCGTGCTTGGTTGTTGTCCTGGTTGAGGACTGTGTATGCTATTGTGTTTTATTGTTGTGTTGCATATGTTTATATGCTTGTATTCCAGCATGTTGTATACACGCATGACATTCCATTTCAGCTGTCGCAGCATTTGCCTTGTATCGTTGTTATTTCTCTGTTCTTACCAGGATGCAAGGTCGAGCGGTGATTCCGCACTCTCATCTCCCTGCTGGGATTTGTTAGCCACCATGCGCCGAGTGGTTAACTACCACAGTTCATGGGCGAGGCAACAACAGGTCGAGTTGATTGATGCATCTGGTATTGGTGGGCGAGTAGGGGCGAGTGGGTAGCTCCCACATCTCCTGCACTCACCGTGGCCACTCAGATCTATTTCAGTTAGCGTTGAGCTATGCATTGGGTTTCTTTGGATCCCTTTTCCTTGGTGGTAGCCTTCGGCTGTTGTCCCGTTTTCTCATGCATAGCATCTGCATTTTATTCATGCTGTTTACTGCTGTTTACAGTTGCTCTCCGTACTGGGGTTTGACCCCATGTCCCTCTGGGGCTTGGTTTTTTTCCTTGTTGTGTTGTTTTCAGGAAACCCAGGTTTTACAGCTGGTCGTGGTTTTAGCCCAGCTGGAGGTGCCCCAAGAGGTGGTTAGAGTATCCCAGTAGCGTATAGCATATTTATATCTATCGGTCTAGTTAGCCGGGGAGATGCCCTGTGCTTTGTTGGTGTATTTGATTGCTGGAGCTGATACTTGTTTTATGCTATACTGTTATTGTTGTGGTGATTTTAGTAAACTAGGATTCTATTTTGAGTATCGCGCTATTTTAAATTATATTCTTTCAAACCGTCATGCCAAAAGCAAAAATTTTACCCGTTTTTTGATAGCTTCCGCGTGTGTTTTGGTGTTTTTACTCTGTTTAGAGCACGAGGCCTGACATTTTTGGTATCAGAGCTTAAACTGGGATAAGCTCAATTTCCTTGATCACACTTGAGTCTAGGCACAGTGTTGTGTGTTGCATGTGCTTGACTATGTGATTATGTGCTGCATATTGTTGTGCTATCTATGCTGTAGTGTTTTCGTAGATGCCGCCTAGACTTCGTGGTAGAGGTAGGGGGCAGTTTGAGGAATCAGCAGGACAGAATGAGGATCGGCGTAGCGCTCCTAGCCGTTCTCGTAGTAGACATGAGGAGGAGGAGGAAGTTGGTGACTTGCCTCCCCCGATGGAGCGGATGGATGTTGTTATAGCACGGTTTCAGTGGATGAACCCTCCAGTCTTTAATGGTGATGATTCCAGTGAGGACGCGGACTCGTGGCTCCGTAACATCATTGGTATTTTTGATCGGGTGCAGTATGATGATGATCTTCGGCTGAGTTTAGCGACCCTCTTGCTTAGGAAGGCTGCAGAGCGCTGGTGGCGAGACGCTTCGAGTACCTTGTTAGAGACCGGTGTTGGGGTCTCTTGGGATAGTTTTTGGGATAGTTTTTGCGAGACCTTCCGGCAAGAGTATGTACCCGAGTCTTATGTGAATGCCCGGGAGCGGGAGTTCGACCATCTGGAGCAGGGTACCATGACTGTTCGGGAGTATGCTAGGAAGTTTTCTTCTCTGTTGTCGTACGTTCCTCAAGTCTTTGGTCGGGAGAGGGCCAAGAGGACTAGATTTCTTGAGGGCTTGAATGAAGAGTTGTATCAGATGGTTTTGACTAGTAAGCCTAAGACTTATGCTGAGGCTGTGGACAGTGCCATAGACATTGAGGAAGGTTTGCGTAGTCGTCGTGCTCTTAGGCAGCAGGCAGTGGCGGGTGGTCGTCCAGCTATTCAGGGAGCGCAGTCTTCACAGTTGTGAGGATTGTGAAAATTGATTTGTGATTAATTGAGTTGAATTTGGGATCAATCACATGTTTTTGAGGGAATTACGAAGGGAATATGGTTCCTACTGATTCATCAGTCGCAGCGCTAGTATAGCTGGTGTTTGCATCGGTAGGGTGACGTAGGCGTGACGCGTTGCATCTGCTGGTTTTAGTTCGTTTCGAGGGGTTGCTGCTGGCCGATATTGCTTTTGGCGCGAGAATGATTGAGGAAGCGACACGTGTTGGTCAACGTTTTTGAGTGTTGACTAGGGGATTCAGCAGTTGTGTTAGATAGGAGTGACCAGCTGCTGATAGTAACGCTTACGTGTGCCTTGCGTCATAGTGAGAAACCAGCAGTAGGAGTTTCCCACATGCAACTGCTGGTGTTTGCATGCGTCGTTGTTTTGTGAAAGCGTCTATTACGCACGTGGTAACCAGCTGCGAGAGTTTTCCTTGTGCACCTGCTGGTTTGGTAAGTGCATCGACTGGATCTGTTTGTGTAGGCGCGGCGACGTCGTTTGATTAAGTTAAAACGCTGCGTTTTGGATGTTGCAGCTGGAACCAGTCGTGGTGTTTTGAAGAGATCTGCTGCCTGCTGATTTAACGCTACGGCGTCGTTTTGATAAGTTGGAATGGTGTCGTTTTGGAGTGTTTTCTTGCGAATTCTTATTTGGTTGCTGCTGCTGGTTTTTAACGAAAGAAAGAGATGGTACCTGCTGGTCGATACCTGCTGGTCTTGTCGACTGAATTGATGATCAGCAGACGTTGGATTTGGGAGATTATAAATGGAAGTGTCGTTCGACACTTAGGATTATTTGAGAACCAGATATTTCTTATCTCCTCTTTTCCAAACCCTCGAAAAAGCTACTGTTCACCGTCACTTTCAATCGCCATTTCCCGTCGATTCCAGCCTCTGCTTTTGACGTTCTTGGTGGCGCTGGACTCTTGAGACTTGCTCTTCCCATTGATACTAGTTTGGAAGCTAGGAGAAACGAGTTGAGAAATCCCGAAGGCCCTGCTCGTTCGTGAGTTGCTGGTTTCGTTGAGAAGATTCTGCCGTCGTTTCTTTTGAGCTTTTGGGTGAGCATTTCTTGTAGTTTGAGCTTTGCCGTGACTTTGTTGAGAAATCTGTTAGGTAAATTGAAGAAGAAAGGTACGAATTGAGCAGCACTTACAGCTTGAGCGTGAGCATGACTGAATCGATGTTGTGGAATGTGTGGTGTTGCTGTTATGTGTTTACGTGGAACAGCTGTTGAATTGATTGAACTCGATATTCTGTTTTCACGTATTACGATTTGTATGCATTGAGCATTGATATTGATTGGCATACATGCATACATATTGGGCCTTGACAGATTTGATTGATGACCCAAGCCACGTTGGAGCTGATCAACAGATGTGTTGTGCACCAATCCAACGCTATCATCGGAGCGGTGACTACTGGATATGAGTGTCTACCGCCGAGCTGTGATGGGCTGACGGGCCCCGATGATCACGGACCGATGATTTCCCGGTTGATAGACCGTGGTATTGAGGCGACTTGATTTGAATTGCCGGTTGATAGACTGGCCTAGTTGACCGATTTTCCTTTGACAGCCACATGCATTTCATAGCATTGATTGTTAGCATGTTGCATGTGTAGCTGTTTGATAGCTCTTCGTACTGAGGCTTGACCTCGTACTTGTTTCCTGCTTTTGTTTTTGTTTGGGTCTGTGTTGCCCATTTGCAGGAACTTCAGGTAACCAAGCTGGACAGAGTGGAAGTTCAGCTGATCGATCCCCGCGTCCCTGAGTCCCAGTCTATGTATATGATATGTATTGAGCCGGGGGATGCCCCGTGTTATCATGTATTGGGGATCTGTATTTGATTGATATTACGTTGTTACCTGTTGTATTTGATTTGAGTCAACTCATATTTTAATTATCGATATTTTGAATGTATGATTTGAGTTCAGGCACATTGTATTTCGAAAAATTTTTAAGCCCTGATTTTAAGCTTCCGTGTTAATGCGCTTATTATGTGTTAATCGTTAGTAATTAGCATGGGGCCTGACAAAAGTCCTCCCAGTCAGCCTATCAGCCCCAGCAGCAGCAGCAGCCACAGGTGGCTCAGCAGTCTGGCCGTCAGAGGTTTCGACCCCGAGGTCAGCAGTTTAAGAAGAAGTCAGGTTCTGGCTCTTCTGGTTCAGGTTCGAGTAGCAGTGGATCTCCGACTGAGTTTTGTGGCTTTTGCGGTGGAAAGCATCCGTCTACGCAGTGCATTGGTGTGCAGGGTTCCTGCAACCTTTGTGGTCAGTACGGGCATTTTGCGAGAGTGTGTCCGTCAGCTGGATCACAGCAGACCGTGGCCAAGCCTCAGCATCGTGGAGGTCAGTCTAGGGGCCGTTCCCCTCAGTTTCCGCAGCCCCGATTGGGTGAGACTTAGTTTAGGCCGTTTCAGCAGCCTGGTCCGTCGCGGTTCGGACAGTCGTCTCAGCCTTTCTTCTCTGGACCCCAGCATGCTCAAGTTAACGCCATCACTAGGGAGCAGGCAGGGAGGAACCGATTCGGGTGATCGCAGGTACTTTCCTGTTTTGATTTTCCTGCACGTGTGTTGTTTGACACCGGTGCATCGCATTCGTTATTTCTGATTCGTTGTTGTTGAGCATGGTCTGTGTACCATTTCTTGTACGATGCCGTTTCTGTTTCTACCCCTGGTGGTGTGAGCCTGTTCTCCCAGGAGGTTTTGTTGGATGGCGTGTTGCAGTTTGGTGAGCATGTCCTGTTAGCGAACTTGATCCGTTTAATGCTTTGAGTTTTTGGTGATGCCGTTGGTTTGACCAACGCACCTGCAGTCTTTATGGATTTGATGATGTCTGGCGAGAAGTGGGACTTCTACGGCCAGGATTCTAGATCGAAGATCCCGTTGGTCTCAGCGATGGAGATGTTTAGCTTGTTGTATTTGGGGAATGCTGGCTTTATGATCTATGCTTTGGATGCGTCTTCTTCTTCCCGTGTTCAGCTCAGTGATGTTCCCGTGGTGCGACATTTCCCGGATGTGTTTCCGGAGGAGATTCCTGGTTTCCCTCCGAGGCGGGAGATTGACTTTAGCATAGAGCTGGTGCCTGGCACAGCTCCGATTTCACGTGCTCCGTATCATCTGGCGCCTGCGGAGTTGAGAGAACTCAAGGTGCAGTTAGATGATTTGCTGGAGAAAGGTTTTATCCGACCTAGTATGTCGCCGTGGGGAGCGCCCATCTTGTTTGTGAATAAGAAGGATGGCTCAATGCGGATGTGCATTGATTTTCGCCAGTTGAATAAAGCCACTGTCAAGAACAAGTACCCGTTGCCGAGAATCGATGATCTGTTTGATCAGTTGCAAGGTTCTGCGGTGTATTCAAAGATTGATCTTCGTTCCGGGTACCATCAGCTGAGAGTGAGAGATCAGGATGTCGCGAAGACTGCGTTTCGTACGAGGTACGGACACTTTGAGTTTTTGGTGATGCCGTTTGGTTTGACCAACGCGCCTACAGTCTTTATGGATCTGATGAACCGGGTTTTTAGAGAGTTCATAGACCAGTTTGTGATTGTTTTTATTGACGACATCTTGGTTTATTCGAAGACTCCGAGGGAGCGGGAGCATAAAGAGCACTTGGGAATGGTTCTTCAGATATTGAGAGAGCAGCAGTTGTATGAGAAATTTTCCAAGTGTGAGTTTTGGTTAGATCGCGTTGTATTTCTGGGTCATGTCATTTCAGTCGAGGGGATTTCTGTGGATCCCGGTAAGGTTGATGCTGTTCTGAACTGGGAGCGTCCCAAGAATGTTTCCGAGATTCGTAGTTTCTTGGGTCTGGCTGGCTATTATCGTCGCTTCATTGAGGGATTCTCAAGTATAGCAAAGCCGATGACTCAATTGACTCAGAAGGACAAGCGTTTTGTTTGGACTGAGCAGTGTGAGAATGCCTTTCAAATGCTTAAGGGAAAATTGACTACTGCACCTGTGTTGGCTCTACCGTCCGGAATAGGTGGATTCGTTGTTTGTTCTGACGCTTCGCTAAATGGATTGGGTTGTGTTTTGATGCAGAATGGTCGAGTCATTGCGTATGCCTCGCGGCAGCTGAAACCGCATGAGACTCGTTATCCAGTCCATGATTTGGAGTTAGCAGCGGTGGTCTTTGCGTTGAAGATCTGGCGTCACTACCTGTATGGCGAGCAGTTTGTGGTGTACTCCGACCACAAGAGTTTGCAGTATCTGTTTTCGCAGCCTGACTTGAACATGAGACAACGTCGGTGAATGGAGCTGCTTAAGGACTTTGACTGCGAGATTAAGTACCAGCCTGGGAAGTCGAACGTTGTGGCCGATGCTTTAAGCAGGAAGGCTAGTGAGATGCTTGCGTCGTTGTACATCTCTAAGGATCAGGGGCATCTTAACACTATGGGTTGGAGATTCTACCCGGTTGAGGATTGCGTTGTGGTTTCATCGTTCCAAGTGGAGCCACAGATTGTTTCTACGATTCGAGCAGCTCAGAGGGCTGATCCGTCTATCCACGAGTTGAAGTTGAAGGTCAGGGCTGGCGAACTTGAGGACTATTCTGTCTCTTCTGATGGTTGTTTGCGTTTCCGGGGCAGGTTTGTTGTGCCCAATTTTATTGATTTGAAGGAGGATATCCTTCTGGAAGCGCACTGTAGCAGACATAGTGTTCATCCTGGTGCACGAAAGATGTACCATGCTTTGAAGCCGCACTTCTGGTGGGCTGGCCTGAAGAGTGACGTTGCTGGGTTCGTTCCTCGTTGTTTGAACTGTCAGATGGTTAAGGCCGAGAGGATGAGACCTGGTGGTCTGTTGCAGAGTTTGGAAGTGCCCCAATGGAATTGGGAGT
>KV001428.1:118174-144785 GCA_001598015.1 Dorcoceras hygrometricum | reverse complement strand
CGGTTGGAGCCAGGCACAAGTGCCAGCAAGGTAATCGTCTAAAACATCCTATGAATGTCGTAGTTTGTTTTTGAATTTTTCGTATTGATCGTCTCCCGGCTTTTATTCTATGTTCTTCCGCTGCCTCGCCAGGGGGCGGATCCGGATCACCAACAGGTACCACAATTGAAGCAAGTCAGCTTCTTCCTGATTTCAAAAATCCCAGCAGATACCTCCTGCGAACTCAAATCTGTCATAGGGCTTCACATATCAGCTTAATTCAAGCATAAATCAGAACCTGTACACTCTAATACCTACGGCCAGAACTATACTAGAGTTCTAAACAATTCTATGCAGGTATTAGCTACTAGACAAAGCTCAATTCAACGAGAATTGCTCACCCCGAAGCTTAAACTGTTGAGGTGCAATAATTTTCCCTGCTAGGTAGAGCGATCGAAACGTGGCGCTTGTGTTGCTATACGGTTTAAAAGATTGGAGTTGCACCGTTAGCACCAGCTATAGCTTTTGATAAAGCGGCAAGCGCTCGGTCCTACAATTGGTATCAGAGCCAAGGTCACGGGTTCGATTCCCATTGATTGCAAGGAGTGCAATTATTGGGAGGGGGATTGTTGAGGTGCAATAATTGCCCCTGCTAGGTAGAGCGATCGAAACGTGGCGCTTGTGTTGCTATACGGTTTAAAAGATTGGAGTTGCACCGTTACCACCAGCTATAGCTTCTCGGTAAAGCGGCAAGCGCTCGGTCCTACAGGGTAGCACCCACATGTTCTACACTCACTGTGGCCACATATTCTGTTGCAGTTTCCGTTGAGCTGTTGTCTCCTTTCTCATGCATAGCATCTGCATTTTATTCAGGCTGTTTACTGCTGTTTACAGTTGCTCTCCGTACTGGGGTTTGACCCCATGTCCCTCTGGGGCTTGGTTGTTTTCCTTGTTGTGTTGTTTTCAGGAAACCCAGGTTTTACAGCTGGTCGTGGTTTTAGCCCAGCTGGAGGTACCCCAGGAGGTGGTTAGAGTATCCCAGTAGCGTATAGCATATTTATATGTATCGGTCCAGTTAGCCGGGGAGATGCCCTGTGCTTCGTTGGTGTATTTGATTGCTAGAGTCTGATACTTGTTTTATGCTATAATGTTATTGTTGTGGTGATTTTAGTAAACTGGGATTCTATTTTGAGTATCGCGCTATTTTAAATTATATTTTCAAACCGTCAGGCCAAAAGCGAAAATTTTACCCGTTTTTTGATAGCTTCCGTGTGTGCTTTGGTGTTTTTACTCTGTTTAGAGCACGAGGCCTGACATTAGAGGTGCCCCAATGGAATTGGGAGCACATCGCCATGGATTTTGTTACTCATCTACCTCGATCGAGTAGGAGATGTGATGCTATTTGGATGGTGATTGATAGACTTTCGAAGTCAGCCCATTTCATTCCCTATGACGTGAGGTGTTCAATGAAGAAAATGGCGAAGCTGTATATCGACCATGTGGTTAGATTGCATGGAGTGCCTGTTTCGATAGTGTCTGTCAGAGATCCAAGATTCACTTTCCGATTTTGGAAGAGCTTGCAGGCAGCGATGGGTTCGAGATTGGCTATGAGTACAGCCTATCATCCACAGATAGATGGTCAGTCTGAGCGGGGACCATCCAGACTTTAGAGGATATGCTACGAGTAGTTGTGATGGATTTCAGTGGTGGCTGGCATGATTCTTTGTTGTTGGTTGAGTTTTCGTATAACAACAGCTACCAGGTGACTATCGGGATGGCTCCATTTGAAGCTTTGTATGGTCGAAAATGCAGATCTCCGATTTGTTGGGAAGAAGTTGGTGAGATACAGCTTTCTACCCCTGAATTTGTGCAGCACATGAAAGATCAGATTGATTTGATTCGAATTAGAATGAAGGCTGCACAAGATAGATTTACCAGCTATGCAAACCGAAGACGTCGACCGTTAGAGTTTGAGGTTGTCGATAGAGTATTCTTGAAAGTTTCTCTTTTCAAAAGCATGATGCGCTTCAGATTTAAAGGCAAATTATCAATACGTTGGTCCCTTTGAGATTCTTGAGAGGATTGGATAGTTGGCTTATCGATTAAGGCTGCCTGAAGAGTTAGCAGCGATGAATGATGTTTTTCATGTGTCAATGTTGAGAAAATATGAGCCAGATCCTTCCCATATGTTGAGAACCGACGAAGTTGAGCTGAATTCTGCCTTGAGTTATGTTGAATATCCAGTTCAGATTTTGGATAGAAAGGAGAAGCAACTGAGGAACAAAGTAGTTCCGTTGGTGATGGTCCAATGGAGCAAGCATGACAGAGAAGAAGAAACTTGGGAACCAGAAGAGAAGATGCAGCGCGAGTGGTCGCATCTGTTCGAGTAGATATTGTATTAGATTTCGATTTCTGGTTATGTTCTTCCCTAATTGTTGTTTGTTGATTTCCCAGTTATCTTGAACTCTTGGGTTTGAATTAGATGAATTTCTGTTTCGTATTCTGATTGTTTGATTGTTTTTCCCTGAGTTTGCCTTTGATTTCGAGGACGAAATCTCTTAAGGTGGGGAGAATGTGAGGAATCAGATTTAGATTAGAGGTTAATTTTGTTGATTGGGATTTCCACGTGAATTTTGAGGATTTTGTGTCGTTGAAATTCTCTAAGTATAAGAAGCAGACGTAGCGAATTTTGGTAAAATCTGTCAGCAGCAAGTTCCTGTAGAGAAAGTCAATGCGGGTCAACGTTACTGTAGCTCTCTTCTGGTGGATTTTGAATCAGTAGAGATGACGTAGGCGTGACGCGTTGTTATCTGCTGACAGTAGTTGCGCTTAGAATGGTTGTTGCTGGCAGCAGGCGCGCAAATACGAGAATGATGAGAAGCGACGTCGTTTGAATAAGTTGAAAATGCTGCGTTTTGAGTATTGAGACTGGGTGACCAGCTGTTGGCAGTAATTCTTACGTAACCATTACGACGTCGTTTGGATTAGTTGACGCGTCGTCGTTTTGATTTGGTTTCGCATGATCCAGTCGCTGGTGTGTTTACCCAGCTGTTAGCAGATAGGGTGACATATCCTTTGCGACGTCGTTTTGAATTATTTAACGCGACCAGTCGATGGTTTGTTTCTTAGGTATCTGTTGTCAGCTGGTGAAGATCTGCGACGTCGTTTGAGTTAGTTGGAACGGTGTCGTTTTGATGTTCTTTTGATAATGCAACGGTTGGTTGCTACTGCTGGTTTTATCGAAAGAGTAAGATGGTATCTGCTGTAAGATATCTACTGTTCACGTCTACTGGATATTTTGTGTTCAGCAGCTGTGGGATTTAAGGGCTATATATATAGAAGTGTTGATCGACACTTAGAAATATTATGGACCCGATATTTCTTATCTCCTTTCCCAAACCCTCGATTAGCTACTGTTCACCGTGACCTATTTCCGTCGATTGCCGCCGTTCTCTGCATATGATTTGAGCGATTTTGGTGGCGCTGGATTCTTTGAGAGTTGCTCTTTCAATTGCTACCCATTTGAAGCCCTGAATTAACGTTGGAAAAGAAGTGCGAAGTTGCTGTGTCCTCGTACAGAGAAGTTCGTTGGTTCTTCTGCTGGTTTGAGTTTCTGGGTGAGCATTTCTTGTTGTTTCTAGCTTTGGTAGACTTGTAGAACTAGAGCAAGGTTCTGACCGTAGGCTATGATGCTTAGAAGTTTAGAATTTAACGAGAACTAAGCATTTATGTGAAGTCCTGTGACAGATTTGAATTCGCAGGAGGTATCTGTTGGAATTTTCGAAAACAGAAAGAAGCTGAGTTGCTTCAGTTGTTGTACCGTGCCTTTGTAAGAATCGGTTGAGGTAGATTTGAGCAGAAAGGTACGAGTTGAGCAGATTTAGTAGCTTTAGCGTGAACATGGCTGTAATTGATGTTGTGAGACTTGATGATATGATTTTGTGAATTACGTGATACAGCATGTTGAATTGATTGAGTTTACATTCTGTTTTCACGTATTGAATTGTATGCATTTGAATTGAGTATTGAATTGGCATACATGCATACATCTTGAGCCTGATTGACATATTGATATGATGACCTGTTTGAGAGCCACGTTGTGACTGGCCGACTGATTTTTCGTGCCTGAAAAGTCCAACGCTATCATCGGAGTGGTGACCGACTGATTTGTTGTGTCTGAAGACCACCGAGCTGTGTGGTTTGACGGACCCTGAAGATCACGGACAGATGATTTCCACCGGCTGACTTGCTGTGCGTGGTATATAGGCTCGAGAGATTTGATTTGCCAGTTGATACGCTGTTCTAGCTATCCGATCTTTGATAGCCCTCATGCATTTCATAGCATTGATTATAGTATGTTGCATGATTAGCTGTTTTGATTAGCTCTTCGTACTAAGGCTTGACCTCGTATTTGTTTTCCTGCTTTTGTGTTGTTTGGGTCTACGTTACCCACTTGCACGATCTGCAGATAACCAAGATGGACAGAGTGGAGGTTCAGCTGGTCGATCCCCGTTCCCATGAGTCCCAGTTATTTTATTATGTATCGAACCCGGGGAATGCCCCATGTCATATGTATTTTGGGGATCTGTATTTGAATTGACAATTGATGTTACCTGTTTTATATGAGTTTGATTCAACTCTTATTTTGATTATGAATATTTGAATGATGTTTTAAGTTCAGGCCCAATTATATTTCGAAAATTTTTAAGCTCGATTTTATGATTCCGTGATTATGTGCTTAATTGTGCTATTATCTATGAGTGATTAGCACGGGGCCTGACATCAGGTCTCACAGCATAAACTGCGGAGGTGGGGCAGGAGGAGGTGCGTCATCATTCTGTTGGTCTCTGGCATGTCTGGGAGGCATAGTGGCACCCAAACCTTTCACGTAAATCTAAGTGCATGACTAAGCGTCTAACTCTAAAACTCCTAAAGTAAAATTAATGCTGAAAATAGAACATGCATCATGTGAAAATAAACATGCATCATAAAACTCTAAAACTTACAGAATGATAGTGCGACTTCCGAGCTCCACGCAGCAGACTAGTATCCCACCAGAACCACCACTCTGATACCAACTGAAACGAACCAGACTCTAAAAATTTTTTTTGAAATCATGTACGGAATAAATAAACTAAAAACAAATGACACGTTCCCTTTTAAATCATTTCCTCAACAATACTTGAAACAGAAATAAATAAATATTTTAAAACATAAAATCATCCATACTGTTTAAAAACCAGACTGTGTACAAGTGCTGAACATGAACATTCTGAAATAATATCTCAAAAGCGTGTCAAATCCAAGATAAAACATCAATGCGGCCACGGGGTACTGTGCAGCGGGCGCTCAGAGGTCCTCACTGTCAGTCGTGATAAAATCTGCAGGATCATCACCTGCATCATTTAAACCTATTGAGCCTAGAGGCAGCATGCTCTATCTATTAAATATCAAGGTACATACTAATAAAACCACATGCAAGCATATACGTGTAATAATATAACATGAAATCATGCATGCATGGATGATCTTAAAACTTGGTTCGTAACATAAGTCGTAATGTATCATAATCATATAACATATATCATAAGGCATGACGTAACGTAACATAAAAACGTTTGAGTCGTATCCGTAAAGTGTGGACCATGTTCGTTTGATCAATCTTAAACCAATGTATGTGGCAGCAGGTTTTACCCGACCTACATCATCATCATCACATTAACAGAGGTTCACTGGGTCCGATCTCCCAGATCCGCTCATCGTCTATCATTATACATTAACAGAGATTCACCGGGTCCGGCATCCCGGATCCGCTCATTGTCTATCTTGCCACAAGTCACTTCCATCCCTCCTACATCATCATCATCACATTAACAGAGGTTCACTGGGTCCGATCTCCCAGATCCGCTCATCGTCTATCATTATACATTAACAGAGATTCACCGGGTCCGGCATCCCGGATCCGCTCATTGTCTATCTTGCCACAAGTCACTTCCATCCCTCAATTTTTCTTTTAAAACATGTCTTTATCATTTCATAAAACATTCATGATGCGTGTATTTTATAAAAACATGCAATTTAAAAGCTTAGCCCGTCAATATATATTTAATCATTTCCTTTAAAAACATTATCGTACATAGAATACTACATATATAATTAAATATATATTCACGGACTTCTATATTTTCTACTCTGATCAAGGACAGGTTCAGGAGTCTGACTACTTCTAAGCACAAAAGAACCTAGACTTAATTTAAAATGGAACTTAGCCTAATACATGACTTGGCCCAAAACTTTAAAATTAACCTTTAAAAGTTCTAAAATACCTCATCCTTTACTAAAAATCAACTATTTAAAATTTTGGCTAAATAAAGATCTATTGACCAATTTTGACTAAATAAAATTACAAAGCCAAAAAACTTGAAAATAAAATATTAGGTCCAACAATAATAAAAAGTTTGACTAAATTATTGACTTTAAAATATTTGACCAAAATAATCTTAAAATTGGACCTTATACTATAAAATTGAATTTTAAAAAGTTTATAAAATACTCACTTTTTCACTTTAAAATCAAACATTAAAATTTGACAAAATTCTAATAAATCAAATAAATTCTAAAAATGCTGGAAACATCTTAAAATATGCTTAAAACATCAAATAAAGTCATCCACGAACTTTGGCAACCTCTAAGACTCGAAATCTTAATTTTCACAAAAATGACCAGACGAGGCTCACTTCGAGCGACAAAACGGTAAAAATCATTAAACATTCATTTCTTAGCCAAATCACTCCCGGTTTTGACCAAAATCACCCTAACTCAGCACACGAGCCACTGGAACAAACGAGACTCAAAACAGATTCAGGAAATGACAATCCGATGCCTGCAAACCCACTAACCGCGCGCAGACTGCATCCAGGACACGTGCTATCCATAATATTCATAACTAATTCGTTCCTCGACCAAATCGCTTCTCGTTTGGACCTACGTAACCCTAACTCAATAAGATATCTCCCTAAATCTTTGACCATTCATACTGCATATAGTGACTCACCAGACCCCAACAACTCTACTGTCGCGCACAGAAAACATGCCAAGACACGTGCTGATCATAAAATTCATAACTAATTCATTCCTTGATCAAATCGCTTCTAGTTTGGACGTACGTGATCCTAAATTGATGTATTGGTACCATCCTTGGACCGAACCCAAGCCTCAATAATCGTCCATGACCGAATCATATCAAGAGATGGATCAAATACGTGTTGAAAATCATGATATATGTATGGATCTC
Source organism: Dorcoceras hygrometricum (assembly GCA_001598015.1). Classification (NCBI taxonomy): domain Eukaryota; kingdom Viridiplantae; phylum Streptophyta; class Magnoliopsida; order Lamiales; family Gesneriaceae; genus Dorcoceras; species Dorcoceras hygrometricum. The sequence continues at coordinate 137,512 of KV001428.1, read as the reverse complement.
AAACAATAAACATAGATCAATTCAAATCACATAAAAGTCATGAAATGGTTGATTAAAAACAGAATAGTATGGCTTAAATGGTGAGAAAAATAAAAGATATTACATGCCTAGCTTGGAGAAAGATGAGATATGCGAGTACCGACATAGAGGACGCGAGATCGGGACAGAAACCACCTTGGATCACCAAAATTCTTGAAATTTCGATAGGGCTATTTGAGAGGGGAAGGGGAGGGCTATCTTGGGAGAGTGGAGGCTAGGTTTTGCAAAGATTTGTGTTATGAAATAATGATGGTGCCAAAAATGACCCCTAAGGCTTAATTAAGAAATTAAATGGATTTTTACTATTCTATCCCTCCACTAAGTTATCATGTTAATCAAAACTCTAATCCATGCTTTTAAAACCTCTAATTTTTTAAATAAAGGCCTCCCCGAATTTTAAAATACAATAAAGTTCAATAAAACAGTCCGTATAGGCAAAAAACGTGTTCCCCTAAAAAATGATCATAAAAACCCCAATTTTCAGAAATTACCGCTTAAAAATAATAATTCATTCTTAAAAATATAAGGACTTAAAAATCTCAAATTACTTTCATCTCGATCGTCCCCAATCTCGTCCACACGTCCGTAACTCAAACAGACTGAAAACATGACATGCATACCATGCACCATAAAAATCGTAAATAAATCACATAAAATGACATGTAATCATCTAAAATTTTTCCTCCTTAGTCATGCACTCATTTCTACGTATTCAGGAATTTCTAGGTGTTACAGAAACACATCTTCAAATTCCTGCAAAAGAGTAATAACAGTGCTCGACAGTGATCCAACTATGTCACTTGTGTTTAGGAGGATCTCCTTGTAAATAAGTAACACAAGTGGACTTTTGAATGCAATACACCTCTCAACTCACTCTTTTGGACCATAAACAATTTTTTCTTGGCCTCGTTCTCCTCCTCCCCATTCTCCTTCTCTAATTTTTTTTCTTTTCTATTTATGGTCATCTCACTTTTTTGTTCACTCTTTTTTTCGACCACATCACTCTTTGTCCCCCCCCCCCCTTTTTTAAGTGATCCTCCTATACTTGCATCGGAGATAATGGGATAAGAACCACATTATTCTTTTTTGATATAAAATAATACATGTTGGTGTAGCCATCGTGCGTCACCTTCTTATCAAATTTCCATGGGCGCCCCAAAAGGATATAGCAAGCTTGCATTGGCGCCACATCACATGTCACCTCATCCTCGTATTTTCCAATGGGAAAAGGCACCCTCACTTGCTTAGTCACCTTCACTTCCGCACAGTCATTCAATCATTGCAAGCTATAGGGTTTTGGATTTTTCAAAGTAGTCAACCCCAATTTGTTTACTAACTCACAACTAGCTAAGTTAGTGCAGCTACCCCCATCTATAATAACAGAACAAACCTTTCCATCCACAAAGCAACGAGTGTGAAATAAGTTCTCCCTTTGGCTATCATCTTTGTATTTAATGTGCGTTCTCAATAAAACGCCTAGCCACAAGAGAGTCTCCCACAACAGCCTCATACCCTCACTAGGGTCCTCCAACTTAGGCATACTATCACTATCATCATCCTCAACACCCTCACTCTCTGAAACCAACTCACCAATGGCATCAACTATCATCACCCTTTTTTTCGGACATTGGCTAGCAATATGGCCAAGCCCTTGGCACCTAAAGCATTTAATGTATCTTTTTCGGTTAGAAGGGGTTGCAGAATTACCTTGTATTCCTTGCCTAGATGTCTCTGGTTTAATTTCGGGTTTGGTTTTATTCCTTACCTTGCCCTCCTCTCGTCCCGCCGTGTTTGGTCGCCAAGTAGAGGCTGAGCTTCCGGCTTGATAGGCAGTGCATCCAACTCCGTCTCTTGATTTGTTGCTCCACCTTGATCACCATTTGCACCATCTCATCCAAGTCAATGTAGTGTCTAAGCTCCACTTGGTCTTGAATTTCTCGATTCAGGCCACACAAAAACCTCGCCGTTGTAGCCTCATCATCCTCCTCAAGATTAGTCCTGATCTTGGCGGTTTCCATCTCTTTGTAATAATCCTCAACACTCTTTGTTCCTACCTCAAGCTTTGTAACCTCTTAACCATCTCTCGATAATAGTGATTGGTTACAAACCTCTTGCTCATAACCGTCTTCATTTCATCCCATGTCGCAATAGGCCTCTCACTTTACAGCTTCTTATTTGCCACTAGTTGATACCACCAGAGAAGTGCATAATCCAAAAACCACACCACCGCCAACCTGACTTTCTTAAGTTCGTAGGTGGAAATCAAACACGAACTCTACCCTTTTCCCACTCGAGATACACCTCCGGGTTGGATTTTCCTCACAATGAAGTAATCTTCATCTTAATGCTACCCACATTACCATACTCTCTCGCCCCCTCATTGTATCTCCCATGCATTGCTGCATGCCTACCCCTGCCGTAACCTTGTTCTCTCTTATTCCTACCCCAATTCTCATTGTGACCCTCAGACTCATCCTCCCCCTCAAATTCACTCTCTCTTTTTTTGGATTGTGACTTAACTCCACTCGCACTAACCTCCAGCCTACTCATTCTGTCATGAAGGAGTTCCAATTCGGCACTTACATCCTAGTTACTTTGCCGAACAAGGCTTCCATTTGAACCTTGGACAGCCCTGGGTTCAAATCCTCGCCCACCTCCTTCTCGGTCCTTCGTTCCGACATTTGTACCTGCAAGAAAAGGTAAAAAAAAAATTGTGCCTCACCCAAAGCCTCGCTATTCACTCTAAGGAAATCACTCGCGCTCAGGTGTTTTTCACTCAGATGGGGAAGATTTTCTCAGAGACGAAAGTCGGTCCTTGCAAATTAGGTGCAACCAAACTTATGAGTCCAAACTTCAAGGTATTTGAAGATTGATTCACGTGGACTGAAAAAGACAAATAGTGGAAGAAGGAATACTCAAACTCTAGAAAGACTTACGATGAGGAAGTTTTTTTTTTTCAAGACTCAATGCAGAAACTTGTGTGTCAAACATAAAGATAGATCTTGAGGTTCGAGAGGAAACTCACGAAATTTTGGTATTTTGGATAAGAAACTTTCTTATGCAACAGAACCTGGCTCTGATACCAAAGGATATGATTCTCGTTGGTTATGAAATGCAAACACGTGATATTGATTCCCACGTGCCCTCAATTCAATAACCAAGAGAACCAAATTACGCCCGATATTTAGAACAAGTTGTTTAGGATGTGTGAAATCTTTTCCCGTATAAAAAATCTCAAAGGAAAAAAAATCATAACGAAACGAAATCGATCAATCTCAAACAAACCTTCAAAGGAACTCGTCTTTGACAATCTGTGCGAAGATCAACCGAAAAACGCCACAAAGTTATAGACTTTGATAAGTTTGATTTTTTTAAGGTACACATCAACTTTGCAAGAAAACAAAAGATTTATATTCATAAACTTCAATAATATCGAAATCCATGTCCTATAACGTATATAAGCTTGTTTCCAAGAGTCCTAAAGATTCCTTTCATCATAGAATCCCTTTTTATTAGGATAAAAAATCGCCTAGTCATGGAAGCACTCAATCCCTTATCTTATCTAACACTATTCGAAAATCTTATCTTAAGGAAAGTAATTAGAAGACAAAACAATCTATGCATGCGATAAACAAATGTCCTATGCATGCATCGCATGCATGTATTCATTTTTTGTTCATCCTCCATTTGCTAGTCTTGGACTTGAATAATATTGACAATATAATCTCTTAACCCTACAACTATCTTTTCATTTGTGGGATTACCCTCTTCCTTAAACATTTCTTGGGTGGTCAAAACGAGTCCATGAAGGGCTTCTTTGAACTTCTTGCTACGTCCTCTTCTGATCGGTCTCGAGGGAAATGCTAATGGATCCTATCGTATAGATGTGATTGCATCATCCTCCCCCTCTTGAGAAGGATTCGTCCTCAAATCTTTATCGTGACCTACATCGAATAAAGAGAGGTCATAAAATTAAAAGTATAACTCACATTATATCCGTCGGGATGCTCGAGAGAGGATAAGGATATGTGTGTTGTAAAATAACTAAGTGTTAGTCAACACTTATATATATACTCCCAGCTTATAGCTACAGTAAAGTCAAACCATCTTATACTTCTCCACTGTAGCAGTTCAGGTACGCAGACGCCAAAACCAGATCGCTGAATTTAGACCAGCTCGCAGCATCCAGCATGTCTCTAAGCTGGATCCAGCTCGTACAATATAGGATATCCCAAAGCTGATCACCTCTAAGCTAGTATCACCCAAGACCAGCTCGCGACAGAATCCAGAACAGCACAACAAAGCAGTCTAGCTCAGAGATACCATCTCAAACCAGCTCGCACCTGATCTGATCTAAAACAAACGCAAAGGCTACCAACAGCATATACCAATTCTCCTAAGCTGATTTCTAAATAGTTCATAGGATACAATCCAGCTCAGCGCTCAACCTACTGTCCAGCTCGGAACTGATCTGCCTAACCAGCTCTCACCAAAGCTGGTCTTGGTTAAACCGCAAAACCCACCAGCAGACCTCTAAGCTGGAACCATATCACACTGGACGTGTTCACATTACGTCAATACATCTTAGCTCTACTCAACTCGATTTACAGTAAAGCACACAAAACCAGCTCACAGAAACCTTAGACCAGCTTAGCACCAAACCTTGGACCAGCACGCGTCTAAGCTAGTTTCTTCAACAGCAGCTCACCAAGATGAATATCTCCATTGGTTAACCATTACCCGATCTGGTTAACTTGTTGATTACCATCTGATAATTCGGGTCCTCACAGGTTCACAATATGAAATTAGCTCTGGGCTTTTTGGTCAAGTGAAGTCAATCACAGACTGGAATATTAGATCATGAATAACTTAAACGAAGAAATCAGAATGCAAGCGAACTGGAAATGAAATCAGATCGCAAGCGGACTGGACAACCAGATCGCGACTAGAAAACCAGCTCGGGCAAAATGAGCAAATCGCGAACTTATTTCAATAACAATTACCAGCTTGTAAGATTCCCTTAGTCTGAAGGAATCGAAAATATCTATGGAAAACTCCAGTAAACAAAAACAGGTAACCTACTAGTAAGCTACTGACCCAAAATGCGTAAGCTGCTTGAAAGTTGTTTGGATAACATCCCAAAAAACTCAAAAAGAAATAGGATCAAACATCATAAAACATTTTTCTAACACCTTTCCTGAATCGAAAATCTTAGCAAACCAATACTTGCTCAAGGAAACAACTTAAACTTGACTTTGCGTTTGAAAAACTCCAATAATAGTTCTCAAACCTCTTAAAAACACACACAGACAAGAAGGAATTCAATATATGTTATCCAAAGTACAGAAATAAACATAACTTACTTGCCTTAACAACAACGATGATTAGCAAAGTTTTATCCGGCTTGAACAACGAACAAACACGATCGCACCTTTTTGAAAAGCTTTTAAAAATTTTGGTCGGTTTTCTTTACATAGAGAGAGGTGCTTGTGTAGGTATTTATACAAATTTTCAAGCCAAGCTAAGTGAAAATACGTTTTGTTAAAGTGCTACTAAAACAGTGCTACATTTATTTTAAAAAAATAAAAATGCAAACCTAACAAGTTTAATTAAAAATGAAGCGAACCGAGCTTGCCTGAACCTGCCGAACAGCTCTCGCAACCATGCGCTAAGCTGAACAGATCAGCACAGATAAAAGCTGATAGACAATTGAAATTACGATAGATCCCTCTCAAAAATTTTATCTTTATAATTGTGGAATTATGGAGTTTTGGACGTTACAACTCTACCCCCCTTAAAATTAATGAGACCAAATTTCAAAAATAAAATCTCTAATTTTAATTGTGATTTGAAATTTGTATCAAGATTAAAGTTTTATAATTAAATTGAAGGTGCTTAGTTTAATGATAATTATGATTTCATGTGACAAAACGTATTCTAAAAGAGTCCTTAACAGACCGACTTAAAAATGGCTTGTACCGGTTGGCTCACTGAAGGGCGTTGTTGTAACGCCCAGAAATCCTAATTACATGGAAATGAGTGCATGACTAGGGGGCAAAATATTTTAGAAAATTATATGCTATTTTATGTGATTTATAGTTAGTTTTATTGCTTCATGATATGCATGTTTTGTTTTAGCCCTTTTGAGTTTCGGACGCATGTACGAGACTATGGACGATCGAGATGAAATTATTTGAAAAGTTTTAAAACCTCATACTTTTATGAAAATTTTTATTATTTTTAAGCAGCAATTTCCGAAAATTAAGGTGGTTTTTATGCATTATTGCCGAGGGGAACCCATCTTTCGTCTATACGGACCGTTTTATTGGACTTTCCTACATTTTAAAATTGAGGAGTCTACATATTACGAAAATTAAGATTTTAAAGCCTTTGATAGAGTTTTATTCAACATTTCAAATTAGTGGAGGGTTAGTATTGTAAGAGCTCTTTATTTTCCTAATTAAAACTTAGGAGGGGTCATTTTTGGCACAACTCATTTCCCCCTCCACTCAAATTTCGAAAACCCTAACCATCCTCCACTCTCCAAGCCGCCTCACGCCACACCCCTCTCCCCTTGCACGATTTCTTTGGGTGTTTTCAAGGTGGTCTGTCACGATCTCGCGTCCCCCGCTTTGGTAACTCCCCTGCTTCAGTAACTCGCAGTTCTTCATTATTCTCAAATCAAGGCATGTTCTATTCTTCCTTTTCTCACCATTTAAATCATAATATACCATTTTTAAAATATATTGAATGATTTTTATGTGAATTTATTAGATGTACATTTATTGTTTACGATTCATGCATGCATCACGATTTTTAACCAGCATTTGAATTGTTCCTTGTGAAGCTTCGGTTATGGGCGGTTCATGGGGCTAGGATTTGGTACAAGGGTCATCCAGGTGGTTACTCCATCGAGTTAGGATCACGTAGGTCCAAACGGAAAGCAATTTGGTCAATGAATGAATTAGTTACGAATTTTATGATCAGCATGTGTCCTGGCTTGTCGTCTGTGAATGATAGTAGAGTTGTTGGGGTCGGGTAAGTCGCTCTATGTTGTTTGTGTGGTCAAGGTTGATTTCAGGAGATATCCCATTGATTTAGGGTCACGTATATCCAAATGGGGAGTGATTTGGTCGAGTAACGAATTAGTTATGAATTTTATGGCTAGCACGTGTCGTGGTTGCAGTCTGCGAGTTACGAATTTTATGATCAGCATGTGTCCTGGCTTGTCGTCTGTGAATGATAGTAGAGTTGTTGGGGTCGGGTAAGTCGCTCTATGTTGTTTGTGTGGTCAAGGTTGATTTCAGGAGATATCCCATTGATTTAGGGTCACGTATATCCAAATGGGGAGTGATTTGGTCGAGTAACGAATTAGTTATGAATTTTATGGCTAGCACGTGTCGTGGTTGCAGTCTGCGCGCAGGCAGTGGGTTTGAGGGCATCGTTTTGGTAAAGTGTATTTTTTTTGGGTCTCATTTATTCCCTTGACTATTGGGGTGCGTTAGGGTGATGGAGTTCTAAACAGAGAGTGATTTGGTTAAGAAATGGATTCTTAATGATTTTTAATGTTTTGTCGCTCGAAGTGAGGCTCGTCGGGTCATTTTTGTCAAAATTGAGATTCCGAGTCTTAGGGGCTGCTAAAGTTCGTGGATGACTTTATTTGATATTTTAAGCATACTTTAAGATTTTTTTCAATATTCTTTTATTTATTTGATTTATGAGATTTTTGGTGATTTTCATGACAAATTAATGCCTAGAAAATTATTTTTAGCATGTATGTTTTTTTTAAACACTCATAGATGGACCGATCGGGTCATTCTAAGGTCGGGTCAAATATTTAAGTTTGGTCCGAGTTATTTTATTTCTAATTCGGTGTTTTTATTTTAAAAGACTAAGTCTAATTTTCAGCATATCGGACCGATTATTTTAAAGTTCAAATTTTAAAGTAAAAATCCTTTTAATTATGGGCCTAATTCCTTTTTTTAAGTTTTAAAGTTAAATTTTGGTCAATGGGACTTTTATTTAGTCAAAATTTTAATGCCTGTTTTTAAAGTGAAGGGTTGAGCATTTTACTAAATTTTAAGGTCAAATTTTAAGGCTTATTGGGTCAATTCATGTTTATGGTTAGATGTCATCACGATGGATTTTGTGGTTGGATTACCCAGGAGTCCCAGAGGATACACAGCGATATGGGTGATTGTGGACAGACTCACCAAGTCCGCACATTTCTTATCGGTAAAGACCAATTTCATCTTGACTCAGTACACAGAGTTATACATTAGAGAGATTGTTAGATTGCATGGCATACCAGTCTCTATTGTGTCAGATCGGGACACCAGATTTACGTCTGTGTTCTGTAAGAGTTTGCACGCCGCGTTGGGGACTAAGTTGTCATTCAGTACAGCTTTCCACCCACAGACAGATGGCCAGTCTGCGAGAGTCATTCAGATTCTGGAGGATTTGCTGAGAGCTTGTGTGATAGACTTCGAGGGTACATGGGATTCTAGGTTTCCTTTGCTAGAGTTCACGTACAACAACAGTTTTCAGGAATCGATTGGGATGGCTCCCCATGAGGCTCTGCACGGGAGAAGGTGTAGGTATCCCGTGCACTGGGACGAGGTTGGAGAGAGAGTTTTGACTGGGCCTGAGCTAGTGCAGCAGACAGCAGACATTGTGACTAGGATACGAGATCGGATGAGGACATCTCAGAGTCGTCAGAAGAGTTATGCCGATCATAGACGACGATATCTGGAGTTGACTGTAGGGGGATCAAGTATTCGTGAGGTTACCGCTCATGAAGGGCGTGATGCGTTTTGGCCGGAGAGGCAAGCTCAGCCCGAGGTTTATTGGGTCATTTGAGATTTTGGAGAGGGTTGGTACATTGGTGTATCGGGTAGCACTACCACCCAGGCTATCAGCCGTGCATAACGTGTTTCACATTTCGATATTGCGGAAGTACGTCCCAAACCCATCGCATGTGTTGTATTTCGAGCCACTTCAGTTAGCATCAGACCTATCATTTGAGGAGCGGCCAGTTCAGATCTTGGCTAGAGAGGAGCGCAGACTTAGAGCGTAGAGTATTCCGATGGTCGAGGTCCGGTGATAGAATCACTCAGAGGATGAGGCTACCTGGGAGACCGAGGCTGATATGCGGACGCGCTACCCAGAACTTTTCGATACGTAATCTAATTTCGGGGACGAAATTCCTATAGGGGGGAGAGTTGTAACGCCCAAAAATCCTAATTACGTGGAAATGAGTGCATGACTAGGGGGAAAATTAATTTAGAAAATTATATGCTATTTTATGTGATTTATTGTTAGTTTTATTGCTTCATGATATGCATGTTTTGTTTACCCTTTTGAGTTCCGGATGCGTGGACGAGACTAGGGACGACCGATATGAAAATTATTTGAAAGGTTTTAAGCCCTCGTACTTTTAAGAACAAATTTATTATTTTTAAGCAGCAATTTTAAAAAAATAAGGTTTTTATGCATTATTACCGAGGGGAACCCGTCTTTCGCCTATACGGGCCGTTTTATTGGACTTTCCTACATTTTAAAATTGAGGAGGCTACATATTACAAAAATTATATTTTGAAGCCTTTGATCAGAGTTTTATTCAACATTTTAAATTAGTGGAGGATTATTATTGGAAGAGCTCTTTATTTTCCTAATTAAAACTTAGGAGGGGTCATTTTTGGCACAACTCATTCCCCCTCCACTCAAATTTCGAAAACCCTAACCCTCCCCCACTCTCCAAGCCTCCTCACGCCGCTCCCCTTTCCCCTTCAACCATTTCTTCAATATTTAGAGTGTTTTCAAGGTGGTCTGTCCCGATCTCGCGTCCCCCGCTTCGGTAACTCGCAGGTCTTCATTATTATCCAATCAAGGCATGTTCTATTCTTTCTTTTCTCACCATTTAAATCATAATATAATGTTTTCAAAATATATTTCATGATTTGTATTTGAATTTAATAGATCTACATTTATTGTTTACGATTCATACATGCATCACGATTTTTAACCCGCATTTGAATTGTTCCTTGAGAAGCTTCGGTCATGGGAGGTTCATGGGGCTAGGATTTGGTCCAAGGGTGGCTTAGATAGTTAATCCATCAAGTTAGTATCACGTAGGTCCAAACGGGAAGCGATTTGGTCAAGGAATGAATTAGTTACGAATTTTATGATCATCATGTGTCCTGGCTTATCGTCTGTTCGCGACAGTAGCATTGTTGGGGTTGGGTAAGTCGCTCTATGTGGTCTATGTGGTAAAGGTTTAATGAAAGGTATATCTCATTGATTTAGGATTGTAGGTCCAAATGGGGAGTGATTTGGTCGAGGAACGAATTATTTATGAATTTTATAGCTATCACGTGTCCTGGTTGAGGTCTGCGCGCGGACAGTGGGTTTGTGGGAATCGATTTGGTTATGTCCTGTATCATTTTTGCGTCTCATTACTCAGTGACTAGTGGGGTGAGTTAGGGTTACGTGGGTCGAAACAGAGAGTGATTTTGTAGCGCCCCAAAATCCTTAAGAACCACAAGTTGATTAGCCTTTATTTTCCAAGGGATGATTCGACTTTGAGCAATCAGATTCTTTCTCTTTTTTCAGCTTTAGAGTAATGGTCAGAAGGTCCCGAAAGGATTTCGCCCAAGCACAATTTGATGGAATCCAGACTTTGTTCCTTTTGAAAATAAAACAAGGCCTTTGAACAGGGAGTTTTGTTTTTAAATGTACCAAATTACAAATCAAAATAGTAGTGGGGAGTTTTTATAAATCTTTTATAAGAAGGACAAGATTTGGCACGGCAGCCATGCCTACTCGAGTATTTCCACCTACTACAAATCATTCTCCCTTGTATAAAATGATTTACGTGAGTCTCTGGATTCATTTGGTTGCACTTGAAACTTTTAGTTTCTCTAAAGTTAAGTAGTTTTTCGGTGTGCTTGTGGAGACTTCCAACCGCGTCTGCACGTTGCGACCTTCATTTCAGGCAAGTATCTTTGATTCTTACTGCATTGAGAAAACATATATTGCTCATTGTTTCCTATGTATGCTTCAGTTCAGTTTAGCTTCAGTAATGTTGAGTTCGAGTTATGGATTCACTGCCTTGATACTATAGTTTTGAGGAAACTCACCAGGAAGTTAACCAGAAATGGTGTACTTTAAATTATACTGAGTTGTACAAATTCCAGAGTTCTTGTTTTCTGCAGTTCCATGAAGACTCTGGACATTGAATTTGAACGAATAAACAACGCTGGTTCAATCAGGAGCAAGTCCTGATTTGATAAGCGAAGTTAGTTTGTTCGGATTCTGTCTAAGTCGAAGCATGGTTAGTGTCCATCGGCAGTTGCATTGTTCGCAATTCAGTAGTCGTATTGTTGCCAAAACAGCAGTTGCCAGCAGTTGCCTTTTTTTATTTTTATATTCAGCAGACGCACTGTTCATAAACAGCAGACGCATCCTATTCATTGCGACTGGTTCCTATTCATTGCGACTGGTTTGTCTTGCGATTGGTTTGCTTGTGACAGGTTTCTCTTGCGACTGGTTTCTCTTGCGACTGGTTTGCTTGTTTCTCTTGCGACTGGTTTCTCTTGCGACTGGTTTGCTTGCGACTGGTTTCTCTTGCGACTGGTTTGCTTGCGACTGGTTTCTCTTGCGACTGGTTCCTGTGTGTCAGGCCTCGTGCTATAAACAGAGTAAAATCATACAAACACACGCGGAAGCTATCAAAAATCGGGTAAAATTTTCGCTTTTGGCCTGACGGTTTAAAACAATATAATTGAAAATAGAACGATACTCAAAATATATCCCAGTACAGAAAAACAACCAACAGTATAGCATACAACAACAACACCCACATGTATCAGACTCCAACTACGGGATACAATAACAAAGCGCAGGGCATCCCCCTGGCTAACTGATACATATATATAAGTATGTTATATGCATCTAGGACACGCTAACCACCTCCTGGGGCACCACCAGCTGGGTTAAAACCACGACCAGCTGTAAAACCTGGGTTCCCTGAAAACAACACAAACAAGGAAACAAACCAAGCCCCAGAGGGACATGGGGTCAAACCCCAGTACGGAGAGGAACAGATAAAGCTAAAAGAATGCATAAGATAAAATGCAGATGCTATGCATGAGACATCGGATAACAACGGAAGGCTCAACCAACAAGGGAGCTAAGGAACTCAAGCACAGCTCCAAGAATCTGCAACAACATTGGCCAAGGGGTGTGTTCACAGTGTGGTAATGAGCCACTCGTCGTGATACAACACCCGAATACCAGATGCATCAAACAACTCAACCTGCCGTTGTCTCGCACATGAACTGTGGTAGTTAACCACTCGGCGCATGGTGGCTAACGATCCCAGCAGGGAGATGAGAGTGCGGTATCGCCGCTCGCCCTCGCATCCTGGTAAGAAACAACAACAGCAATACAAGATACAAGGATGCAAAATACGATACACAAGGGATCTGAAATATGCGTGAACAAATGCGTGTATGCAATTCACATGAAACAGCTAGCATAAACACCAATGCTCAGCAAGCAATACACAGATAGGTTCACCGAAACATCCCAGCAGCCACGCATAATATCTCACGCCAATTCCAAGCTACATCAAGCTCAAATCCATACCTTATACTTTTGTGCAACAATTACTACAAAACATGATTCCTCGAAGGAACGTAACAAATCACGGCCTTCACAAAGTCTGCCAAATACACGGTGCACAGATATCAGGGGAAAAATACAACAAATCTCACGGCCAACCACTAAAGGTTCACGGCTGGAATTTACATACAAAATCAACCTTCCTTTCTACCCCCACTCTAACAGGAAGATTAAAACAAGGCCTAGAACAAGATTCCAACAACTAAATTCGAAAGCTACCTGCGACCTCACACGCACGGCCGAAATACAGCAGCTTCGAGCTTTCGATCCAGCCAACTATAGCTTCCAAAATGGGTATGAAATGAAAGATCTTTCCAAGAGGAGTCCAATGCTACCTCGAACGTGAAAAGTGGTGGCCGGAATCAAAGGGAATCGCCAGATAAAATCTATGGTGAATAGTACCCGAGGGTTTGAGAATAGAGAACGAAGATCGAGAGAAATTTGCTAAGTATGGATTCTGTTTTTCCTCAATAATTGAAGGCCAACGCTCCAATTTATACACGCATGAAATCTGGTTAAAAAGCCCACCGACAGAAACGGATTTCACAAGCAAAGCGCGCTAAAAATGCTCAAAAGCCACGGTGAAATCTGGAAAACTAAACACTACGCTCGCTTCCAAAACCACAGTGAAATCTGGACAACAACTACGCTGGAATCTGGAACCAAAACACGCTGAAAGCTGGAAACATGCTAACACTAAAACGATGCCACACACTACGGTGAAATCTGGAACCAAGAACGCTGGAAGCTGATCGTCGAAACAAGCGCTGGAATCTGGTCACCAATATGTTAAACTCACAAAACAGATTTCTCGCTCAACGCAAGCGTGCAGGAAGATCTCTACACAATATAGCGCACCAGATTTCACAAAACGCTACGACCAGATCTCTCCTCCCCACGCGGCATCCAGACTTCACCAAACAATTGCATCGCACGCTCAACAGCTCTCTCTCCTGCGCGCATCAGATCTCACCTACAGTACACAACACGCCGCACAGCAAGCGTCCATATTTCACCAGGAAATTAGAACAGATCTCACGCAAACACAAAACAGTCCTCAAAAACATATTTCTCACTCGAAATCTCAAAAATATCAAAATTTCCAGAATTGTTCTAAACACGATTTCCGACCCAAAAATGCAAACGAAACTTTCAAATAGAACTCCGAATACCCAGAATTCTCCAAAAACCGATTAACTCAACAATTAATCTTATATTACAATTTCAGGTCTCACACTGTGTCTCTTGTGACTAGTTCATACCAACGTCTGCTTCTTAGCGTCGCCCGTTTTAGCACTTTCGAGTCTTTTCCTTAGAGCTGGTTCTCAACCCAAGTAACTGTACACTCAGTAGCAATTTTAAAATAAAAATGAGTTTTATGGCAGTGATTCCACAAGATTCCAGTGATCGAATTTCGATCAAGAGCCAGTATATAGCTATTTTAGAAAGAATTAAAGTTCAGACTTCAGATTTTTTGAGGACCCGGTCTTGGTGATGGGACAGGATTACAGTAGGACCGTAATCCCTTCATGGAAGGGACATGATTATGGAAATATTGTAATCCCTTCACAGAGAATTACTGATCAGTAGTTATCATGCTTCATGCACGAGGACCAACAGAGAGCCTCTAGTTTATAATTATTCAGTATAAGCAATTCAGATTCGAGCTTTGAATTGTCTTTGTTTAGCGAGTTTCAGTTCAGTCGCCTGCATTATGTATTTGTTATTTCCAGTTTTACTTGTTGAGCCTCTAGTCTCACTAGTTTTCACAATGCAGGTGAGGCATCTCAGGAGCAGGCGGGAGGTGCAAGTTGATTCGGATTGGGGGAAATGTGTTTTCAATGGCCGGCGTCTTCCGCAGAGGCATAGCTTTTGTTGTTTTGGATCTTTTGTCATTTGTATTAAGATCTGTTACAAAAATTGAGAACTTATGTAAAGTCCGGTAGTTGTAACTCCTAAATTTGTATTGAATGGAAATCTGTTCGACACCTGTTCTTTCATATTTTGTCCTTTGGCGCCAATCAGTTTTATTCGATTTTATTTCAGTTTATGTATTCGAATTTGGTCCTTCCATTTGTTTTAAATTTTGAATTTTTCCCACTCTGTTGACTCCCTTGGGTCTGGGCGTCACATATTTGGTTAAGAAATGGATTTTAATGAGTTTTACCGTTTTCTCGCTCGAAGTGAGCCTCGTCGGGTCATTTTTGTGAAAATTGAGATTTCGAGTCGTAGGGGTTGATAAAGTTCGTGGATGATTTTATTTGATATTTTTAAGCATATTTTAAGATGTTTTCAAGCATTTTTAGAATTTATTTGATTTATGAGATTTTTGGCGATTTTCATGACAAATTAATGCCTAGAAAATGATTTTTAGCATGTGTGTTTTTTTTTAACGGTCATAGCTGGACGGGTCGGGTCAATAGAAGGTCGGGTCAAATATTTAATTTTGACTGAGTTATTTTATTTCTAAGTCGGTGTTTTTGTTTTAAAAGATTAAGTCTAATTTTTAGCGTATCGGGTCGATTATTTTGAAGTCCAAATTTTAAAGTCAAAATCCTTTTAATTATGGGCATAATTTCTTTTATTAAGTTTTAAAGTCAAATTTTGTTCAATGAGACTTTTATTTAGTCAAGATATTGATGCCTGATTTTAAAGTGAAGGGTTGAGCATTTTACTAAATTTTAAGGTCAAATTTTAAGGCTTCTTGGGTCAATTCATGTTTAGGGTTAGATGTCATTTTAAAGTTAAGTTTAGGCTTTTGGGACTTAGAATTAGTGGTTAGTCACCTGAAACGGTCATTGACCGGTTTAATTATATATGTAGTATGTATACGAATATGAAAATGTTTTAAATGAAAGAATTAAATATATATTAACGGGCTAAGCTGTAACACCCAGAAACATTTAAATCCACAATTAGAAATTTTATAGAGTTGAGAGATCTATTTGAAATAATATCGTAAATCAAAGGTAATATGGTTGATTTTTCAGATTTGAGGCACGGTTGCAAGAGCTGTCCAGTCGGTCCACACAAGCCGATTTATTTCCCTTTCAAATAAATATGATTCGGATTTCATCTTTAGTTGCTTTTAAAATGGAGTAGCACTTTTAAGTACTTTTAGCACTTTTGAAAGAAAACGTGTTCGACATTAGATTTCAGATTTCATATAAAAGCTGCCGAACCCATTCATTTGCATTTTTTTCTCAAATATTTCACTTTTCACAAGAGGTGCTCTCTGCAAGAAAACCGAACAAAAACTTTCAAAACTCTTCATAGGAAGTGATCGGATTGCGTTGATTCGGGCCAGATAAACTCGCTGTAATTGTTGTCGCAGATATAGGAAAGTAAAATCTGTTTCTTGATACACTCTTGAAAGCATATATTGTTTCTGCTGCATGTTTGTATGAGTTTTAAAAGGTTTGAGAACTGTTCTTGATGTTCTTCAAACGCAGAATTTAGTTGTGATGTTTTACGTAAAGAAAGTATGTGTTTGCTGAGATTTGGATTCAGAAAGATGTGCGAAAATGTTTTAAGATGTTCGTTCTTCTCTCTTCCTGAGATTTCTGGGATATTCTTCAAATCAGCTCGCGAGAAGCTTGCGTGATTCCTATCAGTAGCTTACAAGCATCTTTGACATTTTTGCATCAGTAGCTTACAAGTAGCTTCGTCATTTTTGTTTCTGGAGTTTTCCTTAGATATTTTCGATTCCTTCAGATTGAGGAAACTTTCTAAGTTTCGATATTGCAAGCTAAGTTCGAAATCTGATTCTTTTCGGAATTGTTTTATGTTGAGATCTGAATTCATATTCCAAGTCTGAGTTGACTTCGTTTGACCATCGAAATCTGAACTGTTCATTTAAGTCATGTTGACTTTTCCAAATCTGAGTTGACCAAACAGTCCAGATCTTAATTTCTACCGAAAATTGCTACGCTTGCATATTGTTTATACCCAAAGCAGATTTCAGTCTTCTTCTTCGATTGAACTCCCTTAAATTCCCAATAGTTTCTGAACATCAAAAAGGTTTTAACATAGCAAACCATACTTGACAGAGATCTATTTCAGATCCAGAAATGAAAGAAAAGCAAGTTTCAAAAAATAAAAGATAGTACAGAAATAAAGAAAGTTTCTCAAATGTTTAGAGATTTTGGCATAGACAACAGATGGTCTCCATAAGAAGGGTGAGGACGCTGGTTGACGAACCAATGTGTCCCTTCAAATTGAAAGGGACAGGATTATGATTAGCAAACTATAATCCCTTTCACAGAAAATATGGGATTTATTCTCTAGACCTGATATCAGATGACAGATTGATCAGACGAATTGACCTATGTACAGGTGTCTAAGCCATATTCGATTAAAAGATAAGAACAGAGCACAAGGTGATGTTGATCACGACTCTAAGAGAAGATTTAAGATTCTTCCTTTAAAAAGCAAGTATATGTATTCAATCAAGTGTAGTTATGCTTTCAGATTTTTCAGATTATCGTATTCAGTATACGTTTTGTTAAGATTTGAGCTACAGTCCAGATAAAGTTATCGCTATGCTTGCATTGCCTGTATTTGTTATTCTAGATTTACTTGTTGAGTCCCTAGGCTCGCTACTTTTCTTGAGTACAGGTGATGAATAGTAGGGAGCTGGATGGTGTGAGCTAGAACAGATCGAAGGTGTTTACCATTGACATCAGTTTCAGTTCTGTTTATTGTAAAAAGAGTTTCCGTGCAGTTTTTAGTTTCTTCTGTTTTGTTGTACAGAAATATAGCTACCATTTTGAAACATAACAGCTTACCGGTTCCTTGTTTTGTTGTAATCTAAACATAATTGTACCTTTGAACGTTGTATGAATTTCCACGGAGATATATATACAGATTTGTTTCCAAGTTCTAAGAATGAAAGTTCTATTTTCGCAATTCAGTCCAAAAATTTTATGTTTTTTATTTTAATCCATGTACGAACTTTTAGATTCTTTCAATTCGAACCCCAAAAATTTAAGTTAGTAAAAGTACAGCTCTTTAAAATTGGTATCAGAGCATAGTCCTTGAGATAAACACTTCTTCCAGTCTGAGACAGTTCTCGCCAGCCGCTTCTACCATTCTGTGAGTTTTATTTCATGATTCTAGCATATAGTAATATCTCATAATAGTATTGTGGTGGTTTTGGGTTACAGATACAGATAACGGCAGGAAGAGGTAGAAGAAGAGGTACCATAGAAGGAGAGGGCGAAACTGATAGAAATAACCCTATCCTAACCAGCATGGCCCATTTAGTAGAACGTTTGTGTGACGTCCGAACCCACGGGGTCACGAGTTTGGGGTGAATAAAAATTTTCGAATAAAAGAAGGGCTAAAAGATAATTCGCTATAGGCTGTATCTCCTATAACTTGAAAGAAAACTCGAAACATAAACCAGACGCAGACACAATACTAATTATGGCGCCAACTGCTGGAAACATTTTGCGGAAAAACAAGTCTTATATATATTGCAATTGCGGTTACAACGTTTGTCATTCTATACGAACATACAATTGTTGCAATTGATCTAATACAGATCCTACAAAAGATAAAAACAACATTATCCTAGACACGGATTACGTTGGCCCCTTGAAAAACACAACCACCCAGCCGCTGGTTCAACTTTCACCTGCTGTTCTTCCATCAGTTGTCGCACCTGCACCATTTTAAAAGCTAGTGAGCCTAAGGGCTCAGCAAGTAAAACCTGGGTAATAACAATTCAAATATACAGGTGGACATCTGTTCAATACATATGTTAAGGAACTTCAATGAACAATATCATTTTCGTAAACAGTTCAATAAACATTCAATGGCAGAAACAGGGGATGATAGCCCAGATTCTCATTGTTAACATTTTCAATATCATTTTCAGTTGATCATGGCATATAAGTTCCTCATGGTCCGTGTTGCACTTGATCAAATGACTTCGGATGCTGATGAACAGTGAACTGACTGGAAATTTACTACGGAAATGCGTCTGACTGAATTTTGAAAGACAACGCAACTGCTGAATTCTAACAAAGGAATGCAGCTGCTGAATTAGTTCAATAGGAATGCACCTGCTGGTGTTAACAAAGAAATACACCTGCTGGTTTTAGCAAAAGAAATGCACCTGCTGGTGTTAACAAAGAAATACACCTGCTGGTGAACAGTGCACCAACTGGAATTTACGAAAGAAATACAACGACTGAAATATTTCAATAGGAATGCACCTGCTGATGTACAGTGCATCTGCTGATTTTATGAAAACAACGCAACTGCTGAATTCTAACAAAGGAAATGCAGCTGCTGGTTTTACAATAACAATGCAGCTGTTGATTTTCAACAAAGAAGTGCAACTGCTGATTTTAACAAGGAAATGCAACTGCTGATTTTTAACAAGGAAAAATGCACCTGCTGATGAACAGTGCATCTGCTGATTTTACGAAACACTTGTAATATCGAAACAATGATCACGCTACCAGCCGTCGCCTATTAAACCAGACTTTATACTGATTCAACTAGCAACTACCGATTACACAATCATCAAATCCCGATATTACAGCAAAAGGAAGAACATTCGTAAACATTATAACAATGCAACTGCTGAATCAAGGAGATGCAGCT
>KV001428.1:100302-114091 GCA_001598015.1 Dorcoceras hygrometricum | reverse complement strand
CAACACTTGTGTGACCCTCAATGGTTCAGGGATACAGCTAGCCGTGGGCCCACAACCATTGCGGCTCCGGAATCACAATTCCGGACTTGTCCATCGGATCATGGTAAAGCGTCTAGCAACATTGCCCCATGATCCCCTAGGTATCACTGTTAGTGCCTGCAAGAACCAGTTGGTCGTGGTTAGCGTACAGTACGGTCCTTTCATTCCATATATCCCGATCAGATCAACGACCATTGGTAAATCGAGAGTCGCTATAGATCCGATAGCTATCCATACATCTTGGAGATCGAATAGTGACATCACGAGTGTAACTAGGTAAACACATTTACCTAAAACACTTCTAGTACTCTGGCCAGAGATTTATACACTATTATCCCCTCAGATAGCATAAGATATCCACGCATGTCTGCGAGCGGTGAATCCTCGACAACGATGCATCGACTCCTACATGCATCGGGGTCTCACCCAATCCCAACGCCTTATGACCCTAAGTGAGTCGGCAAACGGGTCAAAGTGAGACGCCTATCATGTAGAGTCTCAATGACGTTTCGAGTCGTGAGGACTAATCAGTACAACCAAGACCTCGGACTTATCCACTCGACAAATGGTAACCACTTGGAAAGTCCGAAGGAGGGTAGTTCGATAGATCACCAGGTCACTATCTATTTGCATGCTCAGAACATCACAATGCTCCCTACCAATGAAACATGGTACTTCGCATCGCAGATACTAGTATCGAACTCGGGCGGCCTTATCCTCATTTTGACGGCCCAATCGACTAGGAACATGTTCAGAATACACAGCGACTATTAGATGTGTTCCATGATAGCCGTCATACCCACTATCACATCTAACATACGCTTTAGTGCATTCTAGGTCTTTACTCAACGCAATTATAAATCATTACACACATAATGAAAGTAAAGAACGTCATATAAAAGAATGTGAATATCATATATAAAGACTGTTTCATACAAGAGTTTATAAACCCACACGCCACAAGTTGGCTAGTTGGGCATCTAATCTAACAAATAGCTCAACCTATCACCTCAGTTCCTAAAGTTGGGAACAGGCCAGTGTGTCCAAAGCAAGCCAGGTCACATAGCTGAGAATTGCCCTCAAAACAAACAGCTCATCACTATTAGAGCTTATGTGATGACATCAGATCAGGCTCAACCAGATTTGACAGTTGTTCAGGTAAAATTGTTGTGGCCAGTATGCCTACTTAGCTTTGTTAGATTCTGGTGCAACACATTCTTTTATATCAGTAAATTTTGCTAAGAATTTACCATTTCAACCCGAAGTATTAGATGTAGGATATTGCGTTAATATTCCCTCAGGAGATAGTTCAATTACAAATAATATTTTTCACAACATAGAACTTAAGCTGCAAGGGAATAATGTTTATGCAGATATGATAGTATTACCTATGATAGAGTACGATTTAATATTGGGAATGGATTGGTTGACTAAGTATGGAACAATTATAGATTTTAAGCAAAGAACTGTTAAGGTTAGACCATCTAGCAAGAGCTCATTCTTTTTCCAAGCTGACAGACTCGATAGAAACCCAAAGCTGATATCAGCTCTGAAAGCCCAGAAATATTTAAAGAGATATCAAGGATATCTAGTCAGTGCTATATCAGTAGTGAAAGATAAGAAAATTAATCTGGAAGACGTTGAAATAGTGAATGAATTTCCTAATGTATTTCCAGAATATATATCCAATTTGCCTCCAGATCGGGAGTTAGAATTCACTATTGATTTAGTAAGCCGCTCCAGTTTCTAAGCCGCCATATAGACTTGCACCTAAGTAGATGAAAGAATTGAAAGACCAAATCCAATATTTATTGGATAAAGGTTTCATCCGACCCAGTACATCACCTTGGGGAGCTCCTGTTTTATTTGTTAAGAAGAAGGACGGGAGTATGCGTTTGTGTATAGATTATAGTGAATTAAACAAGTTAACCGTTAAGAATAAATATCCTCTTCCTAGGATAGAGGACCTGCTGTATTTTCGAAGATGGACCTCAGATCTGGCTATCACCAGAATAGAGTAAAAGATGAAGACGTATATAAAACAGCTTTTAGAACACGTTATGACCATTATGAATTCTTAGTGATGCCGTTTGGGTTAACTAATGCTCATTCTGTGTTTATGGAGTTAATGAATAGAGTATTCCAACCTTTTCTAGATAGATTCGTGATTGTTTTCATAGATGATATTCTCATTTACTCTAAGAGTAGAGAAGAGCACGCTGACCAGCTTAGAGTGGTACTTCAGATTTTTAGGACTAAGCAATTGTTTGCTAAGTTTAGTAAATGTGAATTTTGGATTAAAAAGATTGTGTTTCTTGGTCATATTATTTCTAAGAGTGGAGTAGAGGTAGATCCCTCCAAAGTAGAAGCAGTTCGAGAATGGCCTGTGGCTAAGAGTGTAGCAGAGGTTCGGAGTTTCTTAGGTATCGCAGGATATTATCGACAATTTATAGAGGGATTTTGTAAGCAAACTGTTCCTTTAACGTCATTGACCAAGAAGGATGTTAAGTACGATTGGTCCCCAGAATGCCAATCCAGCTTTGAGAATTTAAAGCAGGGATTGATAGAAGCCCCTGTTTTAACATTGCCATTAGGAAAAGGAAATTTCACGATCTATACAGATGCATCGAAGATAGAATTGGGAGCTGTTTTGATGCAAGATAAGAGAGTAATTACTTATGCTTCTAGATAGCTGAAGATTCACGAACATAATTATCCTATCATGACTTTGAATTAGCAGCGGTGGTTTTCACATTAAAGATTTGGAGACATTATCTTTATAGGGAAAATGCGAAATTTTTACAGACCACAAAAGCCTTAAATATTTTTTTACCCATAAAGGAGCTTAACATGAGGCAGAGAAGATGGCTCGAACTGATTAAAGACTACGATTGTGTAATTAGCTATCACCCTGATAGAGGTAACGTAGTAGCTGATGCACTAAGTTGAAGAGCAGTGGGATTAGCTCAGCTTTCAGTTCAAACACCATTAGCGATAGAAATTGACATATTTGAGTTGGAAGTAGTCACACAAAGTTATGCTGCTAGACTAGTTGTTCTTACAATCCAATCTACCTTGAAGGATCAGATTAGAGATAGTCAGATGAGGGATGAACATCTGCTTAAATGGAAGCAGCAAGATGAATAAAGAGGTTGAAATCTTTATACCACAGTAGAAGGAATTGTGAAATACCAGGATAGATTGTGGGTACCGCGAGTTTATAACTTGTGCAATGAAATTATGATTGAAGCCCATAACACTCCGTATTCAATTCACCCAGGAGGAACGAATATGCATAAGGATTTACAACAACTGTTTTGGTGGCCAGGAATGAATAGAGATATTTCCAATTTTGTTTCTGAGTGTTTAACATGCCAACAAGTAAAAGCAGAGCATCAGAGACCAGCGGGGATGTTAAAACCACTCCCTATACCAGTATGGAAATGGGATAATATAGCGATGGATTTTGTAGTAGGTTTACCAAAGACACTCCATGGATTTAACTCTATTTGGGTTATTATCGATAGATTAACTAAGTCAGCTCACTTCTTACCAGTAAAAACGACGTATGATTTGAATAAGTATGCTGAGCTGTATGTGAAAGAAATAATGAAACTCCATGGTATTCCAAGTTCTATAGTAACAGATCGAGATCCCAGATTTACTTTTATGTTTTGGAAGAGCTTACATAAATCCATGGGAACTAAGTTAACCTTCAGTACAACTTTCCATCCGCAAACTGATGGACAATCAGAAAGAGTGATTCAAACATTAGAGGATTTGCTTCGTGCGTGTAGTCTAGACTTTGCAGAAAGTTGGGATTCTAAATTTCCCTTAGTTGAATTTACATACAACAATAGTTACCAGGCTTCAATAGAAATGGCCCCATACGAAGCGTTGTATGGCAGAAAATGTAGATCACGATACATTGGTATGATGTAGGTGAAAGATCAGAGATAGGACCTGATATTATAGAACATACTTCAGAATCTATCAAAAGAATACGCGATCGAATGAAAACGACACAGAGTAGACAAAAGAGCTATCCGGATAGCCATCGCCAAGATTGAATTTCGAAGTAGGAGATCATGTATTTTTGAAAGTAGCACTGTTGAGTTAAGCGTTCAAGGGTGAGAACAGTACTGGGATGGGTGACATTCTGGGAAGTTCTCGTACGTCAAGATGCTGACGTTGCCCCGCTTGATCTGGTTGGCCATGTGGGCTGTACAAGTGTGATGCCAGATCATAACGGGTAATACTATCTCTGATGGGGATAGGGCCGGCGGTAGGGGAAGGATAAGACTAATCTCTAAGGGAATTGAGACAGCACCAGCAGTTAGACACGCACCTCCCATGACTCATGGGCCTAACAGCCCAACCCTAACGCACATAATAGGTGCACTCTGCACTGCCACATTATAAGGAAATAAAGTTGCACCTTGGCTAAAAGCTATAGCTTTTGGCCTAGTGGTAAGCGCTTGATCCTAACAGATTTGTTTAAGTAAGTAAATTTCGAGGACGAAATTTTTAACGAGGGTAGATTTGTAACACCCAAAAATATTTAAATCCAAATTAGAAAGGTTTAAGAGTTGAGAAATCTATTGTAAATAATATCGTAACTCAACTGTAATATGGTTGATTTTTCAGATTTGAGGAACGGTTGCAAGAGCTGTCCAGCCGGTCCACATAAACCGATTTATTTACCTTTCAAATAAAAATGGTTCGGATTTCATCTAAAGTTGCTTTTAAAATGGAGTAGCACTTTTAAGTATTTTTACACTTTTGAAAGAAAACGTGTTCGACATTAGATTTCAGATTTCATATAAAAGCTGCCGAACCAATTCATTTGCATTTTTATTCTCAAATATTTCACTTTTCACAAGCGGTGCTCTCTGCAAGAAGACCGAACAAAAACATTCAAAACTCTCACAGGAAGTGATCGGATTGCGTTGATTCGGGCTAGATAAACTCTCTCTAATTGTTGTCGCAGATATAGGCAAGTAAACTCTGTTTCTTGATACACTCTTAAAAACATATATTGTTTCTGCTGCATGTTTGTATGAGTTTTAAAATGTTTGAGAACTGTTCTTGATGTTCTTCAAACGCAGATTTAGTTGTGATGTTTTACGTAAAGAAAGTATGTGTTTGCTGAGATTTGGATTCAGAAAATATGTGCGAAAATGTTTTAAGATGTTCGTTCTTCTCTCTTCCTGATTTCTTGGATATTCTTCAAAGCAGCTCGCGAGATGCTTGCGTGATTCCTGTCAGTCGCTTACAAGCAGTTTTGACATTTTTGCATCAGTAGCTTACAAGTAGCTTCGTCATTTTTGTTTCTGAAGTTTTCCTTAGATATTTTCGGCTCCTTCAGATTGAGGAAATTTCTAAGTTTCGATATTTCAAGATAAGTTCGAAATCTGATTCTTTTCGTAATTGTTTTATGTTGAGATCTGAATTCATATTCCAAGTCTGAGTTGACTTCGTTTGACCATCGAAATCTGAACTGTTCATTTAAGTCATGTTGACTTTTCCAAATCTGAGTTGATCAAACAGTCCAGATCTTTTTTTCTACCTAAAGTTGGTACGATTGCATATTGTTTATACCCAAAGCTAATTTCACTCTTCTTCTTCGATTGAACTCCCTTAAATTCCCAATAGTTTCCGAACATCAAAAAGGGTTTTAACACAGCAAACCATACTTGACATAGATCTATTTCAGATCCATAAATGAAAGAAAAGCAAGTTTCAAAAAAGAAAAGATAGTACAGAAAGAAGGAAAGTTTTTCAAATGTTTAGAGATTTTGGCATAGACAACAGATGGTCTCCATAGGAAGGGTGATGATGCTTGTTGACGAACCAATGTGTCCCTTCAAATTGAAAGGGACCGGATTATGGTAGCAAACTATAATCCCTTTCACAAAAAAGATGGGATTTATTCCCCAGACCTGATATCAGATGACAGTTTGATCGAAAGAATTGACCTATGTACAGGTGTCTAAGCCATATTTTGATTAAAAGATAAGAACAGAGCACAAGGTGATGTTGATCACGACTCTAAGAAAATATTTAAGATTCTTCCTTTAAAAAGCAAGTATATGTATTCAATCAAGTGCATTTATGCTTTCAGATTTTTCGGATTATCGTATTCAGGTTAAGATTTGAGCTACAGTCCAGATAAAGTTATCGTTATGCTTGCATTGCCTGTATTTGTTATTCTAGATTTACTTGTTGAGCCCCTAGGCTCACTAGTTTTCTTGAGTATAGGTTATGAACAGTAGGGAGCTGGATGGTGAGCTGGAACAGATCGGAGGTGTTTATCATGGACATGAGTTTCAGTTCTGTTTATTGTAAAAAAATAGTTTTCGTGCAGTTTTTAGTTTCTTCTGTTTTGTTGTACAGAAATATAGCTACCATTTTGAAACATAACAGATTACCGGTTCCTTGTTTTGATGTAATCTGAACAGAATTGTACCTTTGAACTTTGTATGAAATTCCGCGGAGATATATATACAGATCTGTTTCCAAGTTCTAAGAATGAAAGTTCTATTTTCGCAATTCATTCCAGAAATTGTATGTTGTTTATTTTAATCCGCGTATGAACTTTTAGATTCTTTCAATTCGAACCCCAAAACTTATTAATTTAAGTTAGTAAAAGTCCAGATCTTTACATAAGCCTTTTTAAATTGCATGTTTTTATAAAATGCAAGCATCATGAAAATTATGAAATGTTAAAGGCATGTTTGAAAAGAGAAATAGATGGATTGAAGTGATTTGTGGCAAGATAGACGATAGGAGGATCTGGGTTGCCGGGCTCGGTGAACCTCTGTTCATGTATAATGATAGACGATTAGCGGATCTGGAAGATCGGGCCAAGTGAACCACTGTTAATGTGATGATGATATAGGTCGGGTGAAACCGGCCGCCACGTATGTTGGTTTATGATTTGATCAATAGATAATGTTCCACACTTCATGGATACGACTCACACGTTTTTATGTTATGCTATACCATGTCTTATTATGTATGATATACGATGACGATATGTTATGACTGATTTATGAATCTTGTTTTACAATCATTCATGCACGCATGTTTTACAGTTATTTACTATACGTATGTGCTTGCATGCGATTTTATTATACATATATTGTTATTATTCAGATAGAGCATGCTAGAGTTTAGGCTCACTAGGTTTAAATGGTGCAGGTGATGACCTTGTTGATTTTATGCCGACCGACAGTGAGGACCTCTGAGCGCCAGTTGCAGCTGTATCCCGTGACCACTCTTATGTCTCTATTTATGTTATGATACATTTTCAGATATTTTATTCAGAATGTTTAGTTTCCGCAACTTTTACGTACTCTGATTTTAAACAGCATTGATGATTTAATGTTTTTGAGGTATTTGTTTTAATTATGTTTTAAAATGACGATTTAGAAAGTGTCTTAAAGGGGACGAGCCATACTTTTAAAGATTGTTTTTCCGCAAATTAGTTTTAAACAAAATTCTGCAGTCCAGTTCGTCTCAGTTGCTTTGTCTTAGGAAGTTGGGTTTTAAGAGGCCTTAGCCCCTCCAATGACTTGGAAGCACTCTTAGAGAAAGTTAGTTCATAGATCCTAAATTGATCATAAAACAAAATTTTATTCGATAATATCATGAGGTTAAGGGAATTTAAATATTGTTTAAAATTTCCTACCTGTAGGATCGAGCGCTTGCCGCTTTACCAAAAGCTATAGATGGTGGTAACGGTGCAACTCCAATCTTTTAAACCGTATAGCAACACAAGCACCACGGTTCGATCGCTCTACCTAGCAGGGACAATTATTGCACTCCAACAATCCCCCTCCCAATAATTGCACTCCTTGCAATCAATGGGAATCAAACCCGTGACCTTGGCTCTGATACCAATTGTAGGATCGAGCGCTTGCCGCTTTACCAAAAGCTATAGCTGGTGGTAACGGTGCAAATCCAATCTTTTAAACCGTATAGCAACACAAGCGCCACGGTTCGATCGCTCTACCTAGCAGGGACAATTATTGCATTCCAACACTACCTTCCATCTTCAATGGGTGTACGTCGATGATATCCGCATACATAGTCCGGCTCATATTATTGGGGGGGCTCTATATGCCGAAAAGTTGTATACACGATTGACAGTTGCTGTGAGTTGGATGAAACTCCTATGGCGTTGGCTCATATTATTGGGGACGTTATGACAAACGCCAATTACAACTCTACATTGATGGGTTGTTTTGACACGCGATAGTAATCGACGTCATATTATTGGGCCCTTATTGGACATGGTGAATACATGAGGATTGCACCTGTTGAAATTGGGCTCTACCTTTTGGGACCGTGATTTATTGATTGAAATCGGTGTACCCACTAAGGAAACTGGCTTTCCCGATTTCATAAAGGGTCGTGAAATTGTTAAAGTAGTGGGAGGGTGATTCATAAAATTAAATGACCATATTTTATTTCTTAGTAGATTATATGAATAGTCATTGATGTATGTCTGTTTTCAATTCAGTATATTTATCATGACAACGCATAATCCATTATCATTGATCCTTGATAATAATAAAATAAATAGAGAAAACTGCATTGATTGGTTACGAAACCTCAGGATTGTTCTGGCCTTGGAGAAGCTAGTATGTGTACTAGATAAATCTTCTCTAAAAGAAGCACCTGCTGACATCAGCCCTGAGGAGCTGAAGAAGCTTGAGACATGGTGGGACCACGATCTCAAATCCAAGTGCTATACGTTGGCATCTGTGTCCAATGAACTGCAGAGGAGGTTTGAGGAAGTGGTGTATGCTTACATTCACCAGCACCTCAAAAAACTGCTTGGGAAGAACATGCTGTTAGAGTAGGTGCCCAACTAGCCAACCTGTGACATGTGGGTTCTTGTTGACTCTATGTAAAACGATCTTTATTTATGAAATTCACATTCTTTTTATGGCATTCTTTATCTTCATTATTATGATTACAATTGTTGGATAAAGACCTTGAATGCACTATAGTGTATGTTAGATGTGATAATGGATTTGATGGCTATCATAAAACACATATAATAGTCACTGTGTATTCTAAACATGTTCCTAGTCGATTGGACCGTCCAAAAGAGGATAAGGGCCGCCCGAGCTTGAGAATAGCATCTGCGATGCGAAGTACCACGTTTCATTGGTAGGGAACATAGTGATGTTCTAAGCATGCAGATGGATAGTGAGCTGATGATCTATCAAACTACTCTCGTTCGGACTTTCCAAGTGGTTATCATTTATCGAGTGGATTAAGTCTGAGATCTTGGTTGTACAGATTAGTCCTCAATACTCAAAACTTCATTGAGACGCTACATGATAGGCGCCTCACTTTGACCCATTTACCGACTGAGCTGGGGTCATCAGGTGCGGAATTGGGTGAGGTCCCGATGCATGTAGGAGTCGATGCTTCGCGAAGTACCACGTTTCATTGGTAGGGAACATAGTGATGTTCTAAGCATGCAGATGGATAGTGAGCTGATGATCTATCAAACTACTCTCGTTCGGACTTTCCAAGTGGTTATCATTTATCGAGTGGATTAAGTCTGAGATCTTGGTTGTACAGATTAGTCCTCAATACTCAA
This sequence comes from Dorcoceras hygrometricum, assembly GCA_001598015.1. Classification (NCBI taxonomy): domain Eukaryota; kingdom Viridiplantae; phylum Streptophyta; class Magnoliopsida; order Lamiales; family Gesneriaceae; genus Dorcoceras; species Dorcoceras hygrometricum. The sequence goes on along the minus strand of KV001428.1, from coordinate 104,430 downwards.
AACTTCATTGAGACGCTACATGATAGGCGCCTCACTTTGACCCATTTACCGACTGAGCTGGGGTCATCAGGTGGCGGAATTGGGTGAGGTCCCGATGCATGTAGGAGTCGATGCTTCGTTGTCGAGGATTCACCGCTCGCCCTTGTACGTGGATATCCTATGCTATCTGAGGATATAATAGTGTGACAAATCTCTGGCCAGAGTACTAGATGTGTTTTAGGTAAATGAGTTTACCTAGTAACACATGCGATGTCACTATTTGATCTCCAAGATGTATGCATGGTTATTGGATCTCTAGCGACTCTCGATTTACCAATGATCGTTGATCTGATTGGGATATTTGAGTTGAAAGTGTTGGCGCAGCGGCGGATCCGGATCCCGCTCCCGGGGCGCAGCGGAAGATTTAAAATTTGGACCCGGGAACGGTCAATACACCTGTAAATCAATTTATAAACATGCATAGGATGTTTAGATCAGTACATTGCTGGCGTCTAGGCGCCTGGCTCCGACCAATTTCACGAGGAAATCGGCACTTCAATGGTTGGCGGTTGTTGGCCTCCTAATCCGGTCCACGACTGGAATCCCAGTTCCTTCGCCGGTCTGCACTAGAAACACGACGAAGATTTCACGGACAGAATCTCCTCGCCGGAACGGTCGGAACTAGTCCGACAGCGGCGTCGGCGGCGGGCGGCGACGGCGAGGCGGCGGCGGCATGGGGAGGAGAGGAGAAGAAGGGAGAATATAGCTGAGGAGCTTTTGGTACGTTTCAAATGAATACCTCAGGACCTCTATTTATAGATTTTCCATGGGCTTGAACCAGCTTAATGGGCTTGGGTCGGGCCCAGGCCCAGGGTGAACATTGGTTTCAAGTCCATCACTGTGGCTCCATCATAATCCCGATCGACGATCAGATCGGACCGATCTACATAGTTTACAAAACTGAGCATTATGATGCGAAAATAATTTTTCGGACCACCTAATCCAAAATAGCAGTTTGGCCCCTGCAAGTTTCAAGGATAGTCAAACAAGCCCAAACTTTAGGGAAATTGCATTTTGACCCTATTTAATTTTAGGAAGTCGGACTTCCATCATTCCTCCTCCCATACTCAACAAATTGAGCTTAATTTCCATGCGGGAATTGAGAAACCAGTACTTGTGTGACCCTCAATGGTTCAGGGATACAGCTAGCCGTGGGCTCACAACATTTGTGACTCCGAAACCACATTTTCGTACTAACCCATCGGATCATGGTAAAGCGTCTAGCAACATCGCCCCATGATCCCCTAGGTATCACTGATAGTGCCTGCAAGAACCAGTCGGTCATGGTTAGCGTACAGTACGGTCCTTTCAACACAAATATCCCGATCAGATCAACGACCATTGGTAAATCGAGAGTCGCTAAAGATCCAATAACCATGCATACATCTTGGAGATCAAATAGTGACATCGCATGTGTCACTAGGTAAACCCATTTACCTAAAACACATCTAGTACTCTGGCTAGAGATTTGTAACACTATTATCTCCTCAGATAGCATAGGATATCCACGCACAAGGGCGAGCGGTGAATCCTCGACAACGAAGAATCAACTCCTACATGCATCGGAACCTCACCCAACCCCGCCACCTGATGACCCCAACTGAGTCAGTAAACGGGTCAAAGTGAGGCACCTATCATGTAGAGTCTCAATGATGTTTCGAGTAATAAGGGCTAATCTGTACAACCAAGACCTCAGACTTAATCCACTCGACAAATGGTAACCACTTGGAAAGTCCGAACGAGGGTAGTTCGATAGATCACCAGGTCACTTTCCATCTGCATGCTCAGAACATCACAATGTTCCCTACCAATGAAACGTGGTACTTCACATCGCAGATGCTAGTCTCAAACTCTGGCGGCCTTATCCTCATTTTGACGGCCCAATCGACTAGGAACGAGTTTAGAACACACAGTGACTATTATATGTGTTTCATGATAGCCATCATATCCACTATCACATCTAACATACAGTATGGTGCATTCTAGGTCTTTATCCAACACAATTGTTAATATTTAAAATAATGAAGATAAAGAATGCCATAAGAGAATACGAATTTCATAAATAAAGATCGTTTTACAATGAGTCAACAAGAACCCACACGCCACAAGTTGGCTAGTTGGGCACCTACTCTAACAGAAAGGACCGTACTGTACGCTAACCATGACCGACTGATTCTTGCAGGCACTATCAGTGATACCTTGGGGATCATGGGGCCATGTTGCTAGAAGCTTTACCATGATCCGATGGGTAAGTCCAAAAATGTGTTTTCGGAGTCATAAAAGTTGTGAGCCCACAGCTAGTTGTATCCCTGAATCATTGAGGGTCACACAAGTACTGGTTTCTCAATTTCCATACGAAAAATAAGCTTAATTTGTTGAGTATAGTAGGAGGAAGGATGGAAGTGTGACCTCCTAAAATTAACTGGGGGTGGAAATGAGATTTCCTAAATTGTCTTGGACTAGTATGACTATCCTTAAAGTTGATAGGGGCCTAACTGCTATTTTGGATTAGGTGGTCTGAAAAATTATTTTCACATCATAATGTTTAGTTTTTTAAATTGTGTATATCGGTCCGATCTGATCATCGATCGGGATTATGATGAAGTCACAACGATGGACTTGAAACCAATGTTCACTGGGCCTGGGCCCGACCCAAGCCCATTAACCTGGGTTTAAGCCCATGGAAAATCTATAAATAGGGGCCTGGGGTATTAACTTTACATGCACCAAAAGTTGGGAATAACTCTCCTTCTCCAAGTTGGATTGAGTTCTCTCCCTCTTAGTTATATTTTCTTTCCCTTCTCCTCCTACCTTTCGTCGCGCCGTCGCCGTCGTCGTCGGAATTTGTTCCATCCGTCTCGACGAGGAGATTCCGTCCATGAAATTTTCGTTGGTTTTCTAGTGCAAATCGGCGAAGGAGTATATATTCTGCTCGTGGACCGGATTAGGCGTCGATCCAGCCGTTCAACCGTTGAAGTGTCAATTCTCTAGTAGAAATGGTCGGAGCCAGGCGCCTAGACGGCAGCAATGTAACTCCCTAAACATCCTATGTATGTTTAGATTATTATTTAGTGTATTGACCATTCTCAAGCTGTTTTGCTTTTAAAATTCCGATGTGCCCCGGGAGCGGGATCCGGATCCGTCGTTGTTACAACTGTGGTAACAGAGCATAGGCTCGGATCTGTCAATACACTAGATCTGCCAATATTCGATTTTTTTATTTTATTTATGTCAATTAATTGGATTAATTGAATAGATATGTTTGGGATGATCGAGATCATTCCCAATGTGTTATGTGTATGCTATGTTTTACATTTCTTGGTTGTAATATTGTTGAAATCATATCAAAGTGGGCATGGTTTATGGCCCATTCACACCCCCTTTAAAATGTATCCCTATTTGTCATGGATATTTAAATGTAAATATTAGACTTAGTGGGAGGATAACTTTGAAGATGGTGGAGATGATGATCAAAGATATTGAATCTAAGACATGTAATCCTGGAAGATTATGTAATAGATTGCATTTGCACACTACATATCACCTAGGATTGGACCTAGATCCGTTCTTGGCAACCACGGATCGCATAGCTCTCAGTTATCGATCATCCCAATTATATATGTGATATAAGAGAGTCCTTCATAGACTGGGTTAAAAATGTCTTATACCGGCTGATCTCCCTGAGGGGCTTTGCTTTGTCTTAGGAAGTTGGTTTTTAAGTGGGCCTTAGCCCCTCCAACTGTTAGAGTAGATGCCCAATAAGCCAACTTGTGGCGTGTGGGTTTATAGACTCTTGTATGAAACAATCTTTATATATGATATTCGCATTTATTTATATGGCGTTCTTTACTTTCATTATATGTGCAATGATTTACAATTGCGTTGAGTAAAGACCTAGAATGCACTAAAGCGTATGTTAGATGTGATAGTGGGTATGACGGCTATCATGAAACACATCTAATAGTCGCTGTGTATTCTGAACATGTTCCTAGTCGATTGGGCCGTCAGAATGAGGATAAGGCCGCCCGAGTTCGAGACTAGTATCTGCGATGCTAAGTACCATGTTTCATTGGTAGGGAACATTGTGAC
>KV001428.1:89148-99367 GCA_001598015.1 Dorcoceras hygrometricum | reverse complement strand
GAGTCGATGCATCGTTGTCGAGGATTCACCGCTCGCAGACCTGCGTGGATATCCTATGCTATCTGAGGGGATAATAGTGTGCAAATCTCTGGCCAGAGTACTAGAAGTGTTTTAGGTAAATGTGTTTACCTAGTTACACTCGCGATGTCACTATTTGATCTCCAAGATGTATGCATAGCTATTGGATCTATAGCGACTCTCGATTTACCAATGGTCGTTGATCTGATCGGGATATATGGATTGAAAGGACCGTGCTGTACGCTAACCACGACTAACTGGTTCTTGCAGGCACTATCAGTGATACCTAGGGGATCATGGGGCGATGTTGCTAGACGCTCTTACCATGATCCGTTGGACAGGTCCGGAATTGTGATTCCGGAGCCACAATGGTTGTGGGCCCACGGCTAGCTGTATCCCTGAACCATTGAGGGTCACACAAGTACTGGATTCGAGATTCCCGCATGGATACTCAGCTCAATGTGTTGAGCACGAGAAGAGGATTTTGGGAAGTGCGACTTACTAAAAGTCAACAGGGGTCAAACCGGGTTTCCCGCTATTGAGGGGCAAAACGGTCATTTTGCGCTGGGGTTCTGAAAAATGGTTTTTCAGATCATAGTGTTCAGTTTTGGAAACTGAATCGATCGGTCCGATCTGATCGGCGATCGGAGTTACGGTGAAGTCTCAGTGGTGGAGATGAACTGAATGTTCATTCGTTGGACCCGGGCCCGTTGGGCCGGTCCAAGTCCAACACTTAAGTCTATTTAATTAGACTAAGCTTCACTTATTATATACTAGACTAAAATTAACCCTAATACTAGAAGCAAATAGCCGCCCCTCCTCTCCATATACGCCGCCGCCGCCCGTCTTCGCCGGAAAATCGTTTCCGGTAAATTCGACGAGGAGAATCCGTTCGTGCAGATCTCGTCAGTCCTTCTAATGCAGGCTGACGAAGGAGTCTCGTTTCTGGTCGTGGACCAGATTGGCGATATCTACCGCAATCTACCGAGAAGAGCCGACGTTATTGTAACTACGGTTGGAGCCAGGCACAAGTGCCAGCAAGGTAGTGTTTTGAACACCCTATGAATGTCGAATTATGAATTTGATTATCGTATTGATCGCCTCCCGGACATGTTATTTTCTGTTCTTCCACTGCCTAGCCGGGGGGCGCGATCCGGATCCCCAACACCAACTACCTGGAAGCACTCTTAGAGAATGTAGTCCATGACTTCTAAATTGATCATAAAACAAAAGTTTATTCGATAAGATCATGAAGCTAAGGGAATTTAAATATTATTTAAAATTCCCTACCTTCCATCAACAGTGGGTGTACGTCGATTCTACCCGCTTACATAGCTTGGCTCATATTATTGGGGGGGTTCTGTGTGCCGGAAAGCTGTACACACAATTGACACTTGCTGTGAGTTGGATGGAACTCCCATGACGTTGGCTATATTATTGGGGACGTTAACGTGACCTTCCATTACAACTCAACATTGATGGGTCATCTTGACACGTGATAGTAATCGGCATCATATTATTGGGCCCTTACTGGACGTGTAATGCATGTCTGTTTTCCTTTCAGTATAAACTGCTATAATCATGTCTTCAATCAAAAATCCACTTGCTGCTATATTGGATAACAACAAATTCACTGGCTTAAACTACCAAGATTGGCTTCGAAATCTCAAGATTGTCCTGGTTTCGGAAAAACTTCTCTACATGCTAGAGAAGAGCCCTCTGAAGGAATCCCCTGCCAATTCCATTCTTGAGGAGCTGGCAAAGCTGGAAAAATGGTGGGATGATGATCATAAGGCATGGTGCTATATGATAGCATCTATGTCCAACGAATTGCAGCAGTGATTTGAGAAGATGGAGTATGCTGCTGGCATACACCTTCACCTCAAAGAGCTGTACGGGGAGAACTCTCAGACGGAGAGGTTCACTACTGTCAAGGAGCTCATGACAAGCCGCATGCGCGAGGGGACTTTGGTCCACGAGCATGGGGTTCGTATCATTGGGCTCATTGAGAAGTTAGTGGCCTTGATATCAAGCTTCCACATGAGCTATTTGTGGATCTGCTTCTCCTATCCCCACCTGCTGCGTTCGACCCGTTTGTGGTCAACTTCAACATGAACAAGCTGGAGGCCACCCTTGAAGAGGTGGTAAACATGCTTCTTGTGTTTGAGGGGACCATAAAGAAGGACAAGCCCGTCCTCCTTTTGGGCTCTTCTTCCTCTGCGAAGAAAGGGCCCAAACGCAAGGGTAAGAAGCGTTCTACCCCTGCGAATGAGGGAAAGCCCGCCAAAAAGCCCAAGGCAAGGGATTCAAAGCCAACAAGTCTGAAGATGTTTGCCACCACTGCCAAAATCCTGGGCATTGTAGGAGGAACTGTAAGGATTACCTCAAGTAGTTACGAACTGCAAAAGGTATGTTCTACATTGAAATAAGTATGTCTCTTAACTCGTCTACATTGAAATAAATATGTCTCTTAATTCAATTTCTTGGGTACTTGATACGGGATGTGGATCTCATATCTGCAATAATTTGCAGGTAATGACAAGAAGTCGGTGTCTTAGGGAGGGTGAGACCCACTTGAGGCTTGGAAATAGATCATGGGTTGCGGCCGTAGCTATAGGAGATGTATATTTATTTCATAATTCAAATTTGAAGTTATTGTTGAGAAATGTTTTATTTGTTCCCGAATTAATAAAGAACATTATTTATGTTTCTATGCTTGATAGTGATGGGTATTCTTGTCATTTTGCTAATTTGATTTGCAATATTTACAAGAATGAATGTTTAATTGTGATTGGGGAACGCGAAAATGATCTGTACACCTTAAAATTGAGAGAAGTTCCAACTCACGATGTGGAAACACAAACAACAACAATCAAAAGGAAAAACGATAGTCTGAACCCGACACAACTTTGACATGCTAGGCTAGGTCATATTTCCTTAAATAGGATGAACAAGTTGATTAGGAGCGACATGTTTAATATGTCTGATATTAACTCCTTACCAACTTGTGAATCCTGTCTCAAAGGAGAAATGACAAAATTGCCCTTCACGGGCAAGCCTGAACATGCTCAAGGTCTATTGGATTTGATCCATACTGATGTGTGTGGCCCACTTAGCCTTGGTACTAAGTCCGGTCACACCTACTTCATCACATTTACCGATGATCACTCTAGGTATGGGTACTTGTACTTAATGAAGCACAAGTCTAAATATTTTGAAAAGTTCAAGGAATTCAAGGCTGAAGTAGAAAATCAATTGGGAAAAGTATTAAAACACTTCGATCCGATCGAGGTGAAGAATACTTGAGTGCCGAATTTCAAGAATATCTTAAAGAGAATGGGATTCTCTCTCAGTGGACCCCTCCGGCCACACCACAGCTAAATTGTGTAGAGAAACGTCGTAATCGAACCTTGATGGACATGGTTCGATCTATGATGAGCTTCACTGAACTTCCTACCTCGTTTTGGGGTTATGCGCTCCAAACAGCGGTAATGTTGTTGAACAATGTCCACACAAGGCAGTGGATAAAACTCCATATAGATATGGATGGGCAAACCACCCAAGTACTCGTACTTTAGAATTTGGGAATGTCATGCTTACGTGAAGCAGACAGTGGAAGATAAGCTGGATAATAGATCCATCTTATGTTACTTCATTGGGTATCCAAAGAATTCTATTGGGTACTGCTTCTACTATCCCAATGAAACAAAAGTGTTTGTTTCTAGAAATGCCACCTTTCTGGAAAAGGAATTTCTACTTGATAGAAAAGGCAAGATAGTAGAACTCGAAGAATTTCGAGATCCAACTGAAGTACCAAGTGAATCTCCCGGACCTCAAGAGCCAAAATTTGATATGGACACAACTAGGAGATCTGAAAGGGTTCCTAGAGCTCCTGCAAGATATTGTTTCCTGCTTGAAGATGATCAAAGTGATCAAACTGTTGGATGAGATCCAAGAACCTTCAAGGAGGCAATTTTCGATGCTGATTCTAATTTGTGGCTTGAAGCAATGCAATCTGAGATTGACTCAATGCATTCGAACCAAGTTTGGACTCTTGTGAATCCTTCCGAAGGAATAGTTCCTATTGGGTGCAAATGGATATACAAGAGAAAACTTGGGCCTGATGGTAAGGTACTAACCTACAAGTAACGACTGGTCGCAAAAGGTTACACTCAAAGGCAAGGTGTTGACTATGATGAAACCTTTTCATCAGTTGCAATGTTCAAGTCAATTAGAATCCAGTTAGCCATAGCCGCATGGTACGACTATGAGATATGGCAAATGGATGTGAAAACTGCGTTCCTAAATGGAAATATTAAGGAAGAGATCTATATGATGCAGCCTAAGGGTTTCACATCTGTAGGAAGTGATCATAAAGTATGCAAACTTCAGAGATCGATCTATGATCTCAAGCAAGCATCGAGAAGTTGGAACCTGAGATTTGATGAAACAATTAAGGAATTTGGTTTCATCAAGAATCCCGAGGAGTCATGTGTGTATAAGAAGGTAGTTAAGAATACTGTGAAATTCCTTGTACTTTATGTTGATGACATTCTACTCATTGAGAATGACGTAGGAATGCTGCAGTCAACTAAATTATGGTTATCTAGTAGATTCTCGATGAAGGACATGGGTGAAGCATCCTATATTATGGGAATACACAGAGATCGATCTATGATCTCAAGCAAGCATCGAGAAGTTGGAACCTGAGATTTGATGAAACAATTAAGGAATTTGGTTTCATCAAGAATCCCGAGGAGTCATGTGTGTATAAGAAGGTAGTTAAGAATACTGTGAAATTCCTTGTACTTTATGTTGATGACATTCTACTCATTGAGAATGACGTAGGAATGCTGCAGTCAACTAAATTATGGTTATCTAGTAGATTCTCGATGAAGGACATGGGTGAAGCATCCTATATTATGGGAATACATATCTATAGAGATAGATCAAAAAGGATGCTCGGACTCACCCAAGCGACCTACATCGATACCATACTTAAGTGGTTCTCTATGGAAGAGTCCAAGAGAGGAGACCTACATATGTGCCACGGGGTCACTCTATCTAAGTCTATGTGTCCGAAGATTGATGAGGAGATAGAGAGTATGACACGTGTGTAATATGCCTCGGCAATAGGTAGTATTATGTATGGTATGATCTCGATAGACCAGATGTCGCATATGCTCTGAGTGTCATGAGCCGCTATCAAGCCAACCCAGCCAAATGCATTGGAAGGCCGTGAAAGATATTCTTAAATACGTACTGTCAGGCCCCGTGCTAATCAACAAAGATTAACAACACAATTAAGCACATAATCGCGTAAGCATAAAAATAGGGCTTAAAAATTTTTCAAATGTTTGGGCCTGAACCATCAAAATCATCATTAAAAATATCCATACTCAAAATAGGATTTAAATCAAATCCGACAACAAACAGGTAATCAAATAAACTCAAATAACAGATCCCCTCAATACATAGAAACTCAGGGTATCCCCTGGTTCGATACATAATATAATTAAACTGGGACTCAACCAAACGGAGATCTACTAGCTGGATCTCCACTCTGCCCAGCCCGACTAACTGCAACTCCTGCAATGGGAAACACAGACCCAAGAACACAAAAGCAGGATAATAAATACGAGGTCAAACCTCAGTACGAAGAGCACCAAGTAAACAGCAAATCATAAACATGCAGTACTCTAAGTCATGAAATGCATGAGGGCTGCCAAGGAATCGGTCATCTAGGCCAACGAATCAGCTGGAAATCAGGTGAGCCTCCATACCACGCACAGCCAATCAGCCGGTGGAAATCATCGGTCTGTGTATTCAGGGCTGGCCACTCAATTACCCATCACAGGTCGATGGTATTCAGACACGACGACTCAGTCAGTCACCACTCCGATGATAGCATTGTGCCTTTCAGGCACGACACATCTGCCGGCCGTCACAATTTGGCTCTCAATCGGTAATCAATCATTCATCAGGCTCAAGATGTATGCATGAATGCCGTTAAATTCAAATCTGATTTAAGCATGCATAATTCACGTACAATAGAACATATAAATCAACCAATGAGCCCAAATCTGTTCACGTAAAGCACAGAATTCACGGAATACAAATCATGCTTCAAAATACTAACACGCTTATGCCCAACGCTGTTAACAGAAGCTCAATTTGTACCTCAAATCTCATATTCTACCTCAACAGATCTCACCAGGTCACGGCAACCTCAGCCTTCTCAAATCTGTTTCGTCACTCTCGGCATACACAACAGGAACTGCCTGGGAGCTCAAATCCAGAAGCTCAGAAGAACTGAAGAACTCTCAGGTTCACTGACAATAAATTCTTCGAACACTGTAAATCCTTCGCACTCCTCCTACGCATCGACTCAGGTCTCCTAACTGGTAACAATCGAAAGAGCTAGGGAAGACGAGTTCAGCGCCACCAATCTTGCTTCAAACAACAGCAGAAATCGACGGCAAATCGGAGAAATAGGGCTTGGTGAACAGTAAGGGTTTCGAGGGTTAGCGAAACAGAAGACAGGGAATATCGAGGTCGAAAAATACGCTAAGTGTTAATAAACACTTGTATTTAATCCTCGAGTCAAAGTCTATAGTGAAAATCGATCACCGACCTATTCAGATCTCAACAACAGATCCTAGCGCTAAGGCACAAGTCCTCAAATCTGAATCCAGGGCTAACTCACATCTGGCCTTAGCGATAATGCTAACGCGCTACTAAACAATACGGCGTCGCATCAGCGTTTCCCGCTAACACTAGCAAAACGACGTCGCACTGGCTAAATAGATCTCAGCACTCAGATCTGTTCACGCTCACTCAGATCTGAATAACGCTAACAGCACTGGTCAACCCAGCAACGTTGAATAACACGTAGCATCTCCTCGCTAACTCACCTCTGATATGCGAAACGACATTGCATCACTACCCGTGTCAAATCTGAGTATTCGAATCTGCTCTCTCAGATCTGAACCACCAGTATACCTCAAATATGATTCTCGCTAATTTCCGCCCAAGAATTCTAAAAGCTTATCTTCTTCCAACGATAGGCCTCAAATCTGAATACTTAATGGAATCAGATCCCAATGGAAAAACTCTCCAAAGAAGCTCCAAATTCATCGCAGATTCACCCGATAGCAACCAACAACTCAAAGCTGAACGGCTCTTTGTCAAATCTGAAAATTCACCAACCAGATTCGACCAAAAATCACAAATCTGAAATTCCATAATCATTTCTACCGTGACTAATCCTTAACCAAATCTGATTAATCAGTAATTACCAAATCTCAGTCCGCACATTCTCCCCACATTAAGAGATTTCGTCCTCGAAATCAATACCTTGCTGGCGTCTAGGCGCCTGGCTCCAACCAGTTTCACGAGGAACCGACACGTTCAAACGGTAGGAGGCGGTAGATCGTCAATCAGGTCCATGATCGGAATCAGGATTCCTCCATAAATCTACACTAGAAGATCTGACGGATTCTGACACGGACAGAAACTCCTCGTCGTGGTGATCGAAACAAGTATGATCACACTACGAACGGACGGCGGAGGCGCAGCGGTGGGCGGCGGCCGTGCGTGAGGTTTGAGAGGAGGGGCGGCGGTTTTGGAACTTGGAGGCTAGGGTTGTGAGATGCTAATCCTCATTAGTTGCCCTAGGTCAAGACTAAGTATAGGTATGATGGGTTTGAACCGGCCCATTGGACCTGGGGCGGGTCTAGTCCAATATATGAACATTCGGTTCATCCGCATCACCGTGGCTTCATCATAATTCCGATCGACGATCAGATCGGGCAGATCGACTCAATTTCCAAAACTGAATATTATGATGCGAAAACAATTTTTCAGATTACTTAGCCCAAAATGACAGTTTTGCCCCTCAACAGTGGGAAATCGCAATTTGACCCCTGTTGACTTTTAGGAAGTCGCACTCCCTAAAATTCTCCTCATATGCTCAACACATTGAGCTCAGTTTCCGTGCGAGAATCATGAATCCAGTACTTGTGTGACCCTCAATGGTTCAGGGATACAGCTAGCCGTGGGCCCACAACCATTGTGGCTCCGAAATCACAATTTCGGACTTGCCCATCGGATCATGGTAAAGCACCTAGCAACATCGCCCCATGATCCCCTAGGTATCACTGATAGTGCCTGCAAGAACCAGTTGGTCGTGGTTAGCGTACAGTACGGTCCTTTCTACACATATATCCCGATCAGATCAACGACCATTGGTAAATCGAGAGTCGCTAGAGATCCGATAGCTATGCATACATCTTGGAGATCGAACAGTGACATCGCGAGTGTAACTAGGTAAACCCATTTACCTAAAACACATCCAGTACTCTGGACAGAGTTTTATACACTATTATCCCCTCAGATAGAATAGGATATCCACGCATGAGAACGAGCGGTGAATCCTCGACAATGAAGCATCGACTCCTACATGCATCGGGACCTCACCCAATCTCGCCGCCTAATGACTCCAAGTGAGTCGGCAAACGGGTCAAAGTGAGGCGCCTATCATGTAGAGCCTCAATGGCGTTTCAAGTAGTGAGGACTAATCAGTACACCTAAAACACATCCAGTACTCTGGACAGAGTTTTATACACTATTATCCCCTCAGATAGAATAGGATATCCACGCATGAGAACGAGCGGTGAATCCTCGACAATGAAGCATCGACTCCTACATGCATCGGGACCTCACCCAATCTCGCCGCCTAATGACTCCAAGTGAGTCGGCAAACGGGTCAAAGTGAGGCGCCTATCATGTAGAGCCTCAATGGCGTTTCAAGTAGTGAGGACTAATCAGTACAACCAAGACCTCGGACTTATCCACTCGACAAATGGTAACCACTTGGAAAGTCCGAATAGGGTAGTTCGATAGATCACCAGGTCACTATCCATCTGCATGCTCAGAACATCACAATGTTCCCTACCAATGAAACATGGTACTTCACATCGCAGATGCTAGTCTCAAGCTCGGGCGGCCTTATCCTCATTTTGACGGCCCAATCGACTAGGAACGAATTCAGAATGCACAGTGACTATTAGATGTGTTTCATGATAGCCATCCACTATCACATCTAACATACACTATAGTGCATTCTAGGTCTTTATCCAACACAATTTTTAACATCATATAACATAATGAAAATAAAGAACACCATAAAGAAATGCGAATAACATATACAAAGACTGTCATATACAAGAGTCAATAAAAACCCACACGCCACAAGTTGGCTAGTTGGGCATCTACTCTAACAATCTCCCACTTGCCCTATAGCCAACTACTCATCAGACGTAGTCCCATTGTTTCGCGATGTTTTTCAAACAACGGTCCTGGCAAGGGCTTCGTAAGTGGATAAGCAATATTGTCCGTAGAGGCGACTCTCTCAACTGCTATGTCACCTCTAGCCACAATATCCCGGATTATGTGGTATTTCCTCAGTATATGTTTGGATATTTGGTGAGACCTAGGCTCATTTGCTTGCGCAACGGCACCCGTGTTGTCGCAGTACATCGGGACTGGACCAACTCCATCAGGAATGACGCCCAACTCTTGGACGAAATTCCTCATCCAAACCGCCTCCTTAGCAGCATCTGATACTGCGATGTACTCAGCCTCAGTGGTTGAATCCGCGATGGTGTCTTGCTTGGAACTCTTCCAAGAGACAGCACCACCATTGAGCATGAATACAAATCCGGAGGTATACTTCGAATCATCCACGTCACATTAGAAGCTAGAATCAGTGTAGCCTTCCAATTTCAGTTCACCACCCCCATAGACCATGAACCTATTCTTAGTCCTTCGCAAGTACTTAAGAATGTCCTTCACAGCCTTCCAATGCAATTGGCCGGGGTTGGCCTAGTAACGACTCGTGACACTCAGAGCATATGCGACATCCGGTCTAGTTGAAATCATGCCATACATAATACTACATATTGCCGAGGCATATGGCACATGTGCCATACTCTCTATCTTCTCATCAGTCTTTGGACACATAGACTTAGATAGAGTGACCCCGTGGCTCATAAATAGGTGTCCTCTCTTGGACTCTTCCATAGAGAACCTCTTAAGTATGGTATCGATGTAGGTAGCTTGGGTGAGTCCGAGCATCCTTTTCGATCTATCCCGATAGATCTGTATTCCAAGAATATAGGATGCTTCACCCATGTCCTTC
>KV001428.1:53875-86603 GCA_001598015.1 Dorcoceras hygrometricum | reverse complement strand
TTCTCCCCATACAGTTCTTTGAGATGAAAGAGTATGTCAGCAGCATACTTCGTCTTCTAAAAGCGCCGTTGCATTTCGTTGGACATCGATGCCATCACATAGCATCGAGTCTTAAGCTCGTCGTCCCACCATTGTTGAAGCGTAGTCAGCTCCTCAGGGCTGATATCGGCAGGGGGTTTCTTCGGAGGGCTCTTCTCTATCGTATAAAGAAGTTTCTCCGAAGCCAACACAATGTTGAGGTTTCGAAGCCAGTCTTGGTAGTTCAGACCGGTGAACTTGTTGCTATAGTATAGCAGCGAGGGGGTTTTTGATCGAAGACATTATAAATCAGTTTATACTGAAAAGAAAAGCAGACATGCATTATTAACTATATATGAAAAACGCTAAGACATAAAATAAGGTCATTTAGTTTTATAAATTACCCTCCCACTATTTTAACGATTTCACCATCCTCTAATGAAATCGGGAAAGCAAGTTTCCTTAGTGGGTACACAGAGTCCAATCAAGTGATCATGGTCCCAAATAATATCAGCCAACCATGACCCTTAAAAGGTAGAGTTCAATTGCAACCGATGCAACCTCCATGTATTTTACCTCACGTCCAGTAAGGGCCCAATAATATGACGCCGTTTACTATCACGTGTCAAGATGACCCACCAATGTTGAGTCGTGAAGTACGGTCCCCTTAACGTCCCCAATAATATGAGCCAACGTTAAAGGGAGTTCCAACCGACTCACAACAATTGTCAATGGCGTGGACAGCTTTCCGGCATACATAACCCCCTCAATAATATGAGTCGGACCATGTATGCGGGTAACATCGGCGTACACCCATTGTCGATGGAAGGTAGGGATAATTTAAACAGATTTAAATTCCCTAAGTTTATCGAATAAACTTTTAATCTTGATATCAGTTTTAAATCGTATTTAAAACGATGAATTTTATTTTTGAAAATTTGGTCTCATGCAATTTTAAATCACAATTTACAACATGCGGATTCAACTAACATATATCAAATATATATAACTTTGGGATGATCGATCGCGAGAGCTATGCGGTCCGTGGTTGCCAGCCACGGACCTAGGTCCAGTCCTAGGTGAAATGCAATATGCAATGCAATCCTATTACAATTACTTCCGGTTTTACAGATCTTCGGTCTTAAATATCTTTGATCGTCATGTCCACCGTCTTCACATTGTCCTCCCACTAAATCTAGTAATTTACATTTAAATTTCCATGACAAGTAAGGGATACAATTTTCAAGGGGTGGGAATGGGCCACAAACAGACCCACTTTATATGATGAATCAACAATATTTTACAACCGAAATCGCAAAACCTAAAGCATACGCCTAACACATTGGGCACGGCTCTCGATCATCCCAAACATGCAATCAATCTAATTAATATGCATAATTTAAATAATCAAATTATTTACCCACAAAATCATATTTTAATTACAAAATCGCATTTTATAATAAAATCGCATTTTGTCGATAAAATCATATTTTAATCAACAAAATCATATTTTAATTATAAAATCATATTTCATAACTAAAATCATATTTTGCAATTTTAATTGCATCAAATTGGACTTAAAACGATTTTAGGCCCAAAATCTCAAAAATTTCAAAATCGACCAAAATTGGCCCAATATCGAATATCCTTAAAACGATTTTAGGCCCAAAATCTCAAAAATTTCAAAATCGACCAAAATTGGCCCAATATCGAATATCGGCCCAAAAACTTCATGGGCTGCCCGGGACTGGCCCGAACAAAACCTAGAAGAAAATTAGCCGTCGCAACGCTGCCGGGAAGTTCACCGGACGGCGGCCGCCGCCACCATATAGCGCGCGTCACAAGGCCGCGCGCTTCCGCGACGTGTGCGGCACGACCGCGCCATGCATGGCGCGGCCTGCGTATCTCCGTCGCGCAACCATGCGCGAAGCATCGGCGATCAATCGGCCACCACCGTGCAACAGATTGCTCGAGTCCAGCAGCATGTGGCCGCGCATCATGCGCGCGATCAGCGTGCGATCTCGCGCGTGCACATGCGCGCGGTGGGGCGCCGCCATGCGCGGCGGCCCCGCGGCCAATTCCAAAAAAAAAATTTTGTTTTGATTTCAAATTTCGAGATTCGTTACATATGGCACAATTATGTATTGAAGGATCCGAGCCTGTGCTCTGATACCACTGTTGGCATACAATGGCGGATCCGGATCCCGTTTCTCGGGGGCGCAGCGGAAATCAAAAGTTGACCCGAGAAACGTTCAATACATTCAAAAAATCAATAAACATTCATAGGGCGTTTATCGAATTGCTACCTTGCTGGCGTCTACGCGCCTGGCTCCGACCAGTTTCACGAGGAAACCGGCACTTCAAACGGTAGGCGACGGTAGATCGTCAATCAGGTCCACGACCGGAATCAGGATTCCTCCGTCAATCTGCACTAGAAGATCTGACGGATTCTGACACGGACGGAAACTCCTCGTCGCGGTGATCGAAACAAGTCCGATCACACTACGAACGGACGGCGGCGGCGCGGCGGTTAGCGGCGGCCGTGCGTGAGGTTTGAGAGGAGGGGCGGCGGTTTTGGAACTTGGAAGCTAGGGTTGTGAGAATCTAATTCTCATTAGTTGCCCTAGGTCAAGACTAAGTATAGGTATGATGGGTTTGAACCGGCCCATTGGACCTGGGGCGGGCCTAGTCCAATATATGAACATTCGGTTCATCCGCATCACCGTGGCTTCATCATAATTCCGATCGACGATCAGATCGGACCGATCGAATAAGTTTCCAAAACTGAATATTATGATGCGAAAACAATTTTCAGATTACTTAGTCCAAAATGACAGTTTTGCACCTCAACAGTGGGAAATCGCAATTTGACCCCTGTTGACTTTTAGGAAGTCGCACTCCCTAAAATTCTCCTCATATGCTCAACACATTGAGCTTAGTTTCCGTTCGGGAATCATGAATCCAGTACTTGTGTGACCTTCAATGGTTCAGGGATACAGCTAGCCGTGGGCCCACAACCATTGTGGCTCCGAAATCACAATTTCGGACTTGCCCATCGAATCATGGTAAAGCGCCTAGAAACATCGCCCCATGATCCCCTAGGTATCACTGATAGTGCCTGAAAGAACCAGTTGGTCGTGGTTAGCGTACAGTACGGTCCTTTCTACACATATATCCCGATCAGATCAACGACCATTGGTAAATCGAGAGTCGCTAGAGATCCGATAGCTATGCATACATCTTTGAAATCGAACAGTGACATCGTGAGTGTAACTAGGTAAACCCATTTACCTAAAACACATCCAGTACTCTGGCCAGATTTTAGGAAGTCGCACTCCCTAAAATTCTCCTCATATGCTCAACACATTGAGCTTAGTTTCCGTTCGGGAATCATGAATCCAGTACTTGTGTGACCCTCAATGGTTCAGGGATACAGCTAGCCGTGGGCCCACAACCATTGTGGCTCCGAAATCACAATTTTGGACTTGCCCATCGAATCATGGTAAAGCGCCTAGAAACATCGCCCCATGATCCCCTAGGTATCACTGATAGTTCCTGCAAGAACCAGTTGGTCGTGGTTAGCGTACAGTACGGTCCTTTCTACACATATATCCCGATCAGATCAACGACCATTGGTAAATCGAGAGTCGCTAGAGATCCGATAGCTATACATACATCTTTGAAATCGAACAGTGACATCGTGAGTGTAACTAGGTAAACCCATTTACCTAAAACACATCCAGTACTCTGGCCAGATTTTTATACACTATTATCCCTTCAGATAGCATAGGATATCCACGCATGAGAGCGAGCGGTGAATCCTCGACAACGAAGCATCGACTCCTACATGCATCGGGACCTCACCCAATCCCGCCGCCTAATGACTCCAAGTGAGTCGAAAAACGGGTCAAAGTGAGGCGCCTATCATGTAGAGCCTCAATGTCATTTCGAGTAGTGAGGACTAATCAGTACAACCAATACCTCGGACTTATCCACTCGATAAATGGTAACCACTTGGAAAGTCCGAACGAGGGTAGTTCGATAGATCAGCAGGTCACTATCCATCTGCATGCTCAGAACATCATAATGTTCCCTACCAATGAAACATGGTACTTCACATCGCAGATGCTAGTCTCAAGCTAGGGCGGTCTTATCCTCATTTTGACGGCCCACTCGACTAGGAACGAATTCAGAATGCACAGTGACTATTAGATGTGTTTCATGATAGCCATCATATCCACTATCACATCTAACATACACTATAGTGCATTCTAGGTCTTTATCCAACACAATTGTTAACATCATATAACATAATGAAAATAAAGAACGCCATAAAGAAATGCGAATAACATATACAAAGACTGTCATATACAAGAGTCAATAAAAACCCACACGCCACAAGTTGGCTAGTTGGGCATCTACTCTAACATATTCAACGTAGCTTAAGGCAGAATCTAGCTCGACTTCATCATTCCTCAACACATTTGACGGATCTGGCTCATATTTACTCAACATTGACACATGAAAACCATCTTGTATCGCTGCTAACTCATCAGGCAGCTGCAATCTTGTAACGTCCGGAAATCCTAATTACGTGAATTGAATGCATGACTAGGAGGAAAACCTTATGTTAATATGATTTTAATGTCATGTATGTGATTATATGATGATTTTATGCTTTACGTGTGCATGTCGCTTTACGGTACGGTTTGAGACCGGTAAGCGGGGACGAGTCCGGAGACGACCAAATCGAAATATTTAAATGTTTTAGCCGTTAGACATATTTTAAAGCAAAATATTTTTATTTTATGCACAATTTCCAAAAAAAATATAAAATTTTATGCACGATTACCGAGGGGGACCCGTTTTTCGCTTATACGGGCCATTTTTATGACTTTTACCACACTTTTAAAATTGAGAGACCTTATATTACGAAAATTAAAGGCTTGGAGGCTGAAATTTAAATGTTTTTAAGCCTTTTTAATTAGAGGATGGGCTAGTATGATGATGGGCTCTTATTTCTTTAAATAAAACAAGGTAGAAGGCCTTTTTAGTACATTTTTTCATACACCCTCCAACTAAACTCGAAAATTACCCTAGCCCCTCCTCTCATCAGCCAACTTCAGCCTCCATCCTCCCCTTGGTGGCCGAAAATTTTCAAGTTTTTCCATTGGAACTCAAGGTGTGGTCTTCTCCATTGTCCTCCGCCCCGATATCACGTATTTTCGCTTCTCTATCAATCAATAAATGTTATATTATTTATTTTCTCACCATATAGATCATATTACACTGTTTTCTCCTCTCATCAGCCAACTTCAGCCTCCATACCTCCCCTTGGTAGGCCGAAAATTTTTCAAGGTTTTTCCATTGGAACTCAAGGTGTGGTCTTCTCCATTGTCCTCCGCCCCGATATCACGTATTTTCGCTTCTCTATCAATCAATAAATGTTATATTATTTATTTTCTCACCATATAGATCATATTACACTGTTTTTACAAAGATTATGCATGAATTTTATGTGAATGTTTCAGATCTTAAGGTTTATGTTCATGATCATGCATGTACTCATATGTGCACCTCACGGTTTTAATCCTTTTTGCATGGCTTCGGTTCATGGGCTGCTTGAGGGGTCTTGGCTCATTGTTAAGTGGTTCATGGTGGTCCTAGGAGTGTTTTGTCGTGGTTCTAAGTGGTGGAATTGTGGTCGAACCAATGGCTTGATGTCGCACACCGTGCAGTGTGTGTTTGTGCGTGTCGCGTGCGTCTCCTTCCCAGCGTTAGTTATCCTTCGTGCAAGCTCGGTTGGGGCCGTGGTTGGTCTCGTTGGAACCGCCTTGACCTGGGAGTGGTCCAGCCGGAAGGGCTCCGGCAGTGGTGGCTGTATTAGAGAGAACGATCGCTGATACCATCAGGTGGTCGCGACGGCACAACATGGCTGGTGCGTCCACTTGTAGCGACTGTTTCTCCCTGGTTAGGCCACGGTTTGAGGCAAGGTTGGTCACGTTAGAACCTAATGGACCTGGGGGTGGTCCATCGGGTTAAGTCTGGTCCGATTTATTTTATTTTTGGCCGGGTAATTTTATTTTTAAAGTCCGGGTCGTTTTTACCGGATCATGTCAACTTTTAAGTTAAAATTAGTTCGAATCAAAATTATTTTTGGGTCAACGATTTTTAGTCAAAATCTATTTTTAAGTTGATGGAATTTTTAATTAAATTGGGTTTTTAGCCAAATTAGTGGACTTTGGGCCGATATTTATTTTAATGAAATTTTAAGCCTTTTTAACGATATTGGGCCGAGTCCTTCAAATGATTTTAAAAAGGGTTTGTTCTTAGTTGTTGGGCCAGGATGAGTTGGGCTTAGGATTTTTCTAAGTTTGAGTTGAGGCTTTGGGGCTTAGAATTAGTGGGTCAGTCGCTTGAGCCAGTCCTTGACCGGGTCGAAGAAAATAATGCATAGGCCCATGAATAAACTTTTTAATGTTATGTGTATCATGCTATGTATTTAAGTATGTAATGTTTTAAGAAAATTAGCATATATTGATGGGCCAAGGTTTTAAAGTTGCATGATTTTTATGAAACGCATGCATCATGAAAGTTTAAATTATGTTAAGGCATGAATGGAAATGTTTTTGAGGAATTGAAATGTTGTGGGGAAAAGTAACGATGGGAGTTAGCCGGGTAGCCGAGCCCGGGGATCCCCTGTTAATGTATAATGATAATGAGCTTATGGATCCTCGTGTGACATCAGGGTGAAGTGGCAGCATAAAAGTGTGACATATAGGGATCCCGAGGTAAGGTCGAGTGAACCACACCACCACGTACGTTGGTTTATAGATTTATCAATCGAATTTAACGGCTCTCACTTCATGGATACGACTCGCATGTTCTTTTAAGTTATGTTATGTATTATGCTGTGCCTTAACATATATGTTATGATGATTTATGTACGACTACAGCATGATTTAACGTTTATGATCTTTTAATGCACGCATGTCATGAAAATTATATTCATATACTTATGTGCCTGTATGTGGTTTTATTGTATGTACCTTGTTATTAGCGGATATAGTATGCTGGGCCTTTAGGCTCACTAGGTTTATATGGTGCAGGTGAGCATGATAATGTTGATGATATTACTCCGATCGGCGGTGATGACGTCTGATGCTCCGCTGCGGCTGTTACCCCGTGACCGCTTAGTTATTTCATGTTATTTTTTTTTAAACATGTTCAGTTTTTCCCCAAACAGTTTTTGAGTACTCTGATTTTTATGATTAGCTTGTGAGACGTGGATTAAGGATTTTTGCAGTCGTTTTATCGCATGTTGAGATGTTATTTTAAATGCTTAAGTTATGATTTTTATTTATCGCTTTCATTAAATGTTATTCCACGTCGGCTTTCAAAAAAAAAAATTTTTAGAGGTTTAGTATGTTTCAACTTGGTATCAGAGTGGTGGTTCTGGTTGGGTACTAGCCTGCTGTGTGGAGCTCGGAAGTCACACTGCCAGTCTGTGAGTTTTATTTTATGATTTATGTTTATGTTTGTATGCTGCATGTTTAGTTTTGCCTTAGTTTTACCTTAGATTTTAAGGGTTAGACGCCTAGTCATGCACTTAGATTTACGTTATAAGGCTTTGGTGTACCAGAACAATGCCTCCCCATCGCAACCGAGAGCAGCAGCAGGATGACGACTTGCCTCCTCCACCACCCCAGATGACGCCGTTTGAGAGGGCTAACGTGGAGATGTTAGCTGGGATTACTAGGCTGTTGGAGCGCCAGATGGAGCGATCCGGCGGAAAGTCGCATGAGGAAGATATTGCAGAGAGGTTCCGCAAGCAGGGACCCAAGGAGTTTGCGGGGACTACAGACCCGCTAGTTGCCGAGGAGTGGAACCTAATTAGAACTGTTAGATCTTCTAAAACTTGCCTTGAGAACTTTGACGGATAGGACTAGCGAACCTAGAACGGTTTTAGGTATCTAAACTACTTTTGGGATTTAGTATGACTGTAAGCACGTGCCTTGTGTGTTGTGTCCGTTTCAGGCGAGATTCGTGTGCTTGGTGTTACTACCCTTGCACTACTAGACTCAGGGGCGACCCACTCGTTTATTTCGAGTGCGTTCACGCAGAGGATGGGTATTACACCGGAGAGCTTGGGTATGGCTCTCGCAGTGACGGTTCCGTCAGGAGAGGAGTTGACGACGGACCAGCGTGGTTCAGGGATTGACGATGATGTTCCAGGATCATGCAGTCCAAGCAGATTTAGTGGTGTTGCCGATGTCGGGGTTTGATCTCATACTAGGCATGGATTGGCTGACAGAGTTCGGGACAGTGATTGATTGTTAGAGGCGGACGGTTTCTATCTGACCGCCAGGGCAGGAGGCCTTCTTATTTAAGGCAGCTAGGAGACCACGGAAGCCTAGATTCATATCCTTCTTACAGGCCAGGAAGCTGACAGTGATTGATTGTTAGAGGCGGACGGTTTCTATCTGACCGCCAGGGCAGGAGGCCTTCTTATTTAAGGCAGCTAGGAGACCACGGAAGCCTAGATTCATATCCTTCTTACAGGCCAGGAAGCTGGTTGAGCACGGATGTCAGGCGTTCTTGGCCAATGTTACTGCTCCAGGAGATTCAGCAGGTCCTTCGTTGTCTGATGTGGAGGCCGTCAGGGATTTCGCAGATATTTTCAGTGAAAATGTCACAGGAGTTCCACCAGAGAGAGAGGTGGAGTTTTCTATTGAGATGATGCCGGGTACCGTGCCTATCTCTAAGGCACCGTATCGATTAGCTCCTACCGAGATGAAGGAGTTAAAGGAGCAGATTCAGGAGTTGCTTGATAAGGGGTTCATTCGCCCTAGTTTTTCTCCATGGGCCGCGCCAGTTCTATTTGTGAAGAAGAAGGATGGTAGCATGAGGCTGTGCATTGACTATCGGGAGTTGAACAAAGTTACCGTAAAGAACAAATATCCACTCCCGAGGATTGAGTATTTATTCAATCAATTGTAGGGAGCTTCAGTGTTCTCGAAGATTGATATGAGATCTGGCTATCATCAGCTGAGAGTTAGATAGGAGGACGTGTCCAAGACTGCTTTTCGGACACGCTACGGCCACTACGAGTTCTTGGTGATGCCGTTTGGTCTGACGAACGCCCCAGCGATTTTTATGGATCTGATGAACAGAGTATTCAGGCAGCATCTAGACCAGTTCATCATCGTGTTCATTGACGACATTCTGATCTATTCGAGGAGCTTTGAGGAGCATAGACAGCACTTGCAGACAGCTTTGCAGACTTTGAGGGAGCACAAGTTATACGCCAAATTCAGCAAGTGCGAGTTTTGGCTAGAGCAGGTGGCTTTCTTGGGGAATATTTTTTTGAGAGATGGGATTTCTGTTGACCCATCGAAAGTGGAAGCAGTGCAGAACTGGGAAATTCCGAAGAATGCAGCGGAGATTCGTAGTTTCTTGGGCTTGGCAGGTTATTATCACAAATTCATCAAGGGCTTCTCTTCTATTTCAGTGCCCTTGACAGCCCTGACCAAGAAGAATGCGAAGTATGTGTGGAGTGCCGACTGTCAGAGGAGCTTTGATCAGCTGAAGGAGGCCCTTACTTCAGCGCCAGTATTAGCGATGCCAGTGGACCACGAGGATTTTTTGGTTTATACAGATTCTTCGTTGAGAGTTTTGGGTGCAGTTCTGATGCAGGGTGGTAAGGTTATTCCGTATGCATCAAGACAGCTGAAGATTTATGAGCAGAACTATCCGACGCATGATCTGGAGCTTGCAGCAGTAGTGTTCGCACTGAAGATTTGGAGACACTATTTGTACGGTGAGAAGTGTCAGATTTTCACCGACCATAAGAGCCTCAAGTACTTCTTCACCCAGAAGGAGCTGAATATGAGGCAGCGCAGATGTCTAGAGTTGGTGAAGGACTATGACTGTGACATTAGCTACCATCCGGGTAAGGCTAATGTGGTAGCGGACGCTTTGAGCCGGAAGACTTCAGTGGTGGCGTGTTTATCTGTGGAGCGACCACTACAGACGGAGATTCAGAGATTTGGGTTGGAGTTTTATTCAGGAGGCTGTGCACCTAGCCTCGCAGCACTCATAGTTCAGCCGACTCTCCGAGAACGGATTAGGGACGACCAGGCTTCAGATGAGCAGTTACAGCAGTGGAGACAGAGAGATGAGGCTAGAGGACGAGGTTTGTACATAGTTGAGGATGGGATAGTCCGTTTCAGGGGTCGCATGTGGGTACCCAACACTGAGCAGTTGAGAGCTGAGATCTTATCAGAGGCCCATGCATCGACGTATTCCATTCACCCAGGGAGTACGAAGATGTACAGAGATTTGCAGACACTTTACTGGTGTCCAAGGATGAAGAGGGATATCGGACGATTTGTATCATAGTGCTTGACCTGTCAGCAGGTCAAGGCGGAGCACCAGAGACCAACAGGATTGCTACAGCCACTCCCTATCCCTGAGTGGAAATGGGAGAACATCACGATGGATTTTGTGGTTGGTCTACCTAGGAGTTCCAGAGGCTTTACGGCGATTTGGGTGATTGTGGATCGACTCACCAAGTCCGCACACTTCCTACCGGTGAAGACTACTTTCACATTGACGCAGTATGCAGAGCTATACATTAGGGAGATTGTCAGGCTGCATGGCATACCCGTCTCTATTGTGTCAGATAGGGATTCCAGGTTTACGTCTGCGTTTTGGAGGAGCTTACATGCTGCATTGGGGACCAATCTATCATTCAGTACGGCTTTTCATCCGCAGACAGACGGCCAGTCGGAGAGAGTCATCCAGATTCTAGAGGATTTACTTAGAGCCTGCGTGATAGATTTTAAGAGTGCCTGGGATTCTAGGTTGCCCTTGGTAGAATTCACGTACAATAACAGCTTTCAGGCATCGATTGGGATGGCTCCTTATGAGGCTTTGTACGGGAGGAGGTGTAGGTCTCCCGTGCTTTGGGATGAGGTTGGCGAGAGGATTTTGACTGGACCAGAGATGGTACAACAGACAGCTGAGATTGTTACCAGGATACGATCGGATGAGGACAGCTCAGATTCGTCAAAAGAGTTATGCCGATCGTAGACGACGAGATCTGGAGTTGGCAGTAGGGGACCATGTATTTGTGAGGATATCGCCTATGAAGGGCGTGATGCGCTTCGGCCGAAGAGGCAAGCTCAGTCCGAGTTTCTTCGGAGCGTTTGAGATCTTGGAGAGGGTCGGTACGTTAGCATATCATGTAGCACTACCACCAAGTCTGTCAGCAGCGCACAACGTGTTCCATATCTCGATGCTACCGAAGTACGTCCCGAACCCATCTCATGTGTTGGATTTTGAGCCGCTCCAGTTGGCAACAGACTTATCTTTTGAGGAGCGACCAGTGCAGATCTTAGCGCGAGAGGAGCGCAGACTTAGAGCGCGGAGGATTCCGATGGTCAAGGTCCGGTGGCAGAATCACTCGGCAGATGAGGCTACCTGGGAGACCGAGGCCGATATGCGGACGCGCTATCCAGAGCTTTTCGGTACGTAACTTAATTTCGGGGACGAAATTTCTATAGGGGGGGAGAGTTGTAACGCCCAGAAATCCTAATTACATGAATTGAATGCATGACTAGGAGGAAAACCTTATGTTTTTAATATGATTTGCATGTCATGTATGTGATTATATGTAGGGGGGGAGAGTTGTAACGCCCAGAAATCCTAATTACATGAATTGAATGCATGACTAGGAGGAAAACCTTATGTTTTTAATATGATTTGCATGTCATGTATGTGATTATATGATGATTTTATGCTTTACGTGTGCATGTCGCTTTACGGTACGGTTTTAGACCGGTAAGCGGGGACGAGTCCGGAGACGACCAAATCAAAATATTTAAATGTTTTAGCCCTTAGAAATATTTTAAAGCAAAATATTTTTATTTTATGCACAATTTCCAAAAAAAAATGAGATTTTATGCACGATACCGAGGGGGACCCGTTTTTCGCCTATACAGGCCATTTTTATGACTTTTACCACACTTTTAAAATTGAGAGACCTTATATTACGAAAATTAAAGGCTTGGAGGCTGAAATTTAAATGTTTTTAAGCCTTTTTAATTAGAGGATGGTCTAGTATGATGATGGGCTCTTATTTCTTTAAATAAAACAAGGTAGAAGGCCTTTTTAGTACATTTTTTCATACACCCTCCACCTAACTCGAAAATTACCCTAGCCCCTCCTCTCGTCAGCCAACTTCAGCCTCCATCCTCGCCTTGGTGGCCGAAAATTTTCAAGTTTTTCCATTGGAACTCAAGGTGTGGTCTTCTCCATTGTCCTCCGCCCCGGTATCACGTATTTTCGCTTCTCTATCAATCAAGACATGTTATATTCTTTCTTTTCTCACCATATAGATCATATTACACCATTTTTACAAAGATTATGCATGAATGTTATGTGAATGTTTCAGATCTTAAGGTTTATGTTCATGATCATGCATGTACTCATATGTGCACCTCACGGTTTTAATCCTTTTTGCATGGCTTAGGTTCATGGGCTGCTTGAGGGGTCTTGGCTTGTTGTTAAGTGGTTCATGGTTGTCCTAGGAGTGGCTTGTCGTGGTTCTAAGTGGTGGAATTTTGGTCGAACCAATGGCTTGATGTCGCACACCGTGCAGTGTGTGTTTGTGCGTGTCGCGTGCGTCTCCTTCCCAGCGTTCGTTATCCTTCGTGCAAGCTCGGTTGGGGCCGTGGTTTGTCTTGTTGGAACCGCCTGGACCTGGGAGTGGTCCAGCCGGAAGGGCTCCGGCAGTGGTGGTCGGAGTAGAGAGAACGATCGCTTATACCATCAGGTGGTTGCGACGGCACAACATGGCTGGTGCGTCCACTTGCAGCGACTGTTTCTCCCTGGTTAGGCCAGCGTTTGAGGCATGGTTGGTCACGTTAGAACCGAATGGACCTGGGGGTGGTCCAGCAGGAAGGGCTCCGGCCATGGTGGCCGGATCAGGGAGGTCGAGCGTGATGACTGGCGGCTGGTCGCTGCCCTGCATGAACCAGTGTGTGTTTTTGGGTTTAGGGTTTGTAGTGGGCTGTTTTGGTCCAATTGAACCGGCTGGTTCGGTTGGGCTGAATTGGTTCTTCGAGTCTCGAGTCAAATATTTTAAGTCTGGTCCGATTTATTTTATTTTTGGGCCGGGTAATTTTATTTTTTAAAGTCCGGGTCGTTTTTACCGGGTCAAGTCAACTTTTAAGTTAAAATTAGTCTAGTCTAAATTATTTTTGGGTCAATGATTTTTAGTCAAAATCTATTTTTATGTTGCTGGAATTTTTAATTAAATTGGGTTTTTAGCCAAATTAGTGGACTTTGGGCCGATATTTATTTTAATGAAATTTTAAGCCTTTTTAACGATATTGGGCCGAGTCCTTCAAATGATTTTAAAAAGGGTTTGTTCTTAGTTGTTGGGCCAGGATGAGTTGGGCTTAGGATTGTTCTAAGTTTGAGTTGAGGCTTTGGGGCTTAGAATTAGTGGGCCAGTCGCTTGAGCCAGTCCTTGACCGGGCCGAAGAAAATAACGCATAGGCCCATGAATAAACTTTTTAATGTTATATGTATCATGCTATGTATTTAAGTATGTAATGTTTTAAGAAAATTAGCATATATTGATGGGCCAAGGTTTTAAAGTTTCATGATTTTTATGAAACGCATGCATCATGAAAGTTTAAATTATGTTAAGGCATGAATGAAAATGTTTTTGAGGAATTGAAGTGTTGTGGGGCAAACTAACGATGGGAGTTAGCCGGGTAGCCGGGCCCGGGGATCCCCTGTTAATATATAATGATAATGAGCTTATGGATCCTCGTGTGACATCGGGGTGAAGTGGCAGCATAAAAGTGTGACATATAGGGATCCCGAGGTAAGGTCGGGTGAACCACACCGCCACGTACGTTGGTTTATAGATTTATCAATCGAATTTAACGGCTCTCACTTCATGGATACGACTCGCATGTTCTTTTAAGTTATGTTATGTATTATGTTGTGCCTTAACATATATGTTATGATGATTTATGTACGACTACAGCATGATTTAACGTTTACGATCTTTTAATACACGCATGTCATGAAAATTATATTCATATACTTATGTGCCTATATGTGGTTTTATTGTATGTAACTTGTTATTAGCGGATATAGCATGCTGGGCCTTTAGGCTCACTAGGTTTATATGGTGCAGGTGAGCATGATAATGTTGATGATATTACTCCGACCGGCGGTGAGGACGTCTGATGCTCCGCTGCGGCTGTTACCCCGTGACCGCTTAGTTATTTCATGTTATTTGCTTTTAAACATGTTCAGTTTTTCCGCAAATAGTTTTTTAGTACTCTGATTTTTATGATTAGCTTGTGAGACGTGGATTAATGATTTTTGCAGTCGTTTTATCGCATGTTGAGATGTTATTTTTAATGCTTAAGTTATGGTTTTTATTTATCGCTTTCAATAAATGTTATTCCACGTCGGCCTTCAAGAAAATATATATATTTAGAGGTTTAGTATGTTTCAAATCTATAAGCCAACTGTCCAATCCTCTCAACAATATCAAAGGGACCAACAAATCTAGGAGCTAATTTTCCCTTGAATCTGAACCTCATAACACTTTTGAAAGGAGAAATCTTGAGAAATACTCGATCGCCAACCTCAAACTCCAAAGGCCAACGTCTTTTATTAGCATAGCTTGTGAAGCGATCTTGTGCAGCTTTCATCATGCTTCGAATTAACGAAATCTGGTCTCTCATATGCTGCACAAATTCAGGGGTAGAAAAAGCTGTTTCTCACCAACTTATTCCCAACAGATCGGAGATCTACATTTGCAACCATACAACGCTTCAAACGGAGTCATCTTGATAGTCACTTTGTAGCTGTTGTTATAAGAAAACTCAGCCAAGGATAAGGAATCTTGCCAGCAACCTCTTAAATCCATCACAATTGCTCGCAGCATATCTTCTAAAGTGTGAATGGTTCTCTCAGATTGGCCATCAGTCTGAGGGTGATAAGCTGTACTCATCGCCAATCTTGAACCCATAGCTGCTTGCAAACTCTTCCAGAATCGAGATGTGAACCTTGGATCTCTATCAGACACTATCGAAACAGGCACTCCATAAAATCTAACCACGTGGTCGATGTACAGTCTCTCCATTCTCTTCATCGAACACCTCACATCATAGGGAATGCAATGGGCTGACTTCGAAAGTCTATCAATCACCACCCAAATCGCATCGCATCCCCTACTCGATCGAGGTAAATGAGTCACAAAGTCCATGGCGATGTGCTCCCAATTCCACTGAGGAACTTCTAAACTTTGCAACAATCCACCAGGTCTCATTCTCTGGACCTTGACCTGCTGACAATTCAAACATCGAGCAACAAAACCGGAAATATCACTCTTTATGCCTTCCCACCAGTAGTGAGACTTCAAAGCATGGTACATCTTTGTCTCGCCCGGATGCACGCTGTATCGACTACAATGCGCTTCATTCATAATAGTCTCCTTCAAATCAATCAAGTTAGGAACCACCAATCTTCCTCGAAATCTCAAACACCCATCAGAAGCAACAGTAAAATCATCAGACTGACCATTCTGAGCCTTAATATTCAATTCATGGATATGAGGATCAGTTCTCTGTGCCTCCCTGATGTCAATGACAATCTGTGGTTCAACCTGAATAGAAGAAACTATGAATTACTGATCACTCGGCTGAAATCACCAACCAGATGTACCCAACTGCTCGTGGACTTTTGAGATACTCAAAGATGTTAGCATCGCAGGCTGGGCTTTCCTACTCAAAGCATCGGCTACTAAGTTCATCCGCCCATGCTGATACTGTATCTCACAATCAAAATCCTTGAGCAACTCCATCCAACGACGCTGTCTCACCAACCAGATGTACCCAACTGCTCGTGGACTTTTGAGATACTCAAAGATGTTAGCATCGCAGGCTGGGCTTTCCTACTCAAAGCATCGGCTACTAAGTTCATCCGCCCATGCTGATACTGTATCTCACAATCAAAATCCTTGAGCAACTCCATCCAACGACGCTGTCTCATATTCAGATATGACTGAGTGAAGATATACTTCAAACTCTTGTGGTCGGTGTATACCACAAACTCCTCACCATACAAGTTGTGACGCCAGATATTCAAGGCAAACACAATCGCTGCCAACTCCAAATCATGAATGGGGTATCTCGTCTCGTGGGGCTTCAAATGTCGAGACGCATACGCAATCCCATACCCATTCTGCATCAGAACACAACCTAACCCACTCAGAGAAGCATCGGAGCAAACAACAAAGCCTCCCAATCCAGATGGTAAAGCCAACACAGGAGCAGTAGTCAACTTTTCCTTAAGTGTCTAGAAACTCGACTCGCACTCATCTTTCCAAACAAACTTCCTATCCTTCTGGTTCAACTGAGTCATCGGCCTTGCTATCGAAGAAAACTTCTCAATGAAACGCCTATAATATCCGTCCAAACCCAAGAAGCTACGGATCTCAGAAACATTCCTAGGTCGCTCCCAGTTAAGAACTGCTTCGACCTTACTAGGATCCACTGACATTCCTTGTTCAGAGATGACATGACCCAAAAAGATTACTCTATCCAGCAAAAATTCTCACTTGCTGAACTTGGCATACAACTGCGAGTCTCTCAACTTCTGAAATACCAATCTCAGGTGCTCCTTATGCTCTCTAAAACTCCTCGAATACACCAAGATGTCTTCTATGAAGACAATCACGAATCGATCGATATACGCGCTAAAGACGCGATTCATCAAATCCATGAAAACAGCAGGGGAATTCGTCAACCCAAACGGCATCACAAGAAACTCATAGTGCCCGTATCTCGTCTGAAAAGCTGTCTTCGCTACATCAGCGTCTCTAATTCGCAACTGGTGATAACCAGAGCGCAAGTCGATCTTCGAGTATACGGACGATCCTTGCAACTGATCAATCAAGTCATCAATCCTCGGCAACGGATACTTATTTTTTATCGTTGCTTTGTTAAACTGCCTAAAATCCACGCACATCCTCATAGATCCATCTTTCTTCTTTACAAACAAAATCAAAGCTCCCAAAGGCGACATACTCGGCCTGATGAAGCCTTTCTCAAGAAGATCTCTCAACTGATCCTTGAGTTCTTTCAACTCAGCTGGCACCAATCGACACGGAGCTCTAGAAATTGGGTTTGTCTCTGGCACCAACTCTATACTAAAATCGATCTCTCGTCTCTGAGGGAATCCAGGAATCTCATCTAGAAAAACATCTGGAAACTCTCGAACAATCGGGATATCACTCAATTCCAATCGTGACCTTTGGAAAACATCGAGCGCATAAATCATGAATCCAGCGTTACCTAGTGACGATAGGCTAAACATCTCCATGGCGGACACCAGTGGAATCTTCGAACGTGAATCAGCACCGTAGAAATCCCACTTCTCTACCGAATCGGGGCGAAATCTCACCACACCATGGAAACAATCAACGGTAGCCTTATAGCTTGACAACACATCCATTCCCAAGATACAATCAAAATCCCTCATCTCCAAATAGATCAAATTCGCCACTATCACATTCTGATCAAACCGGATCACACAGTCCACCACAATCTCACGGGACATCAACCAAACACCAGCAGGAGTAGACACAGATACAACATCACACAGTGGGGTAACTCTCAACCCACACTCATGCACAAACCATGCAGAAACAAAGGAGTGTGATGCTCCTGTATCAAATAAAACTCTCACAGGAAAATCAAAGATAGATAATGTACCTGTGATAACTCCACTAGGTATCTCATCAGCCTGCTCCCTCGACAAAGCATTCACCTGGGCCTGCTGTGGTCCTGGAAACTGAGATCTCGAAGGTCCTCCAAACCTAGACGGTTCACGGGATTGGAATCCAGATCATTGGGTCGGGGCTGGAGGTTGCGGCCTCTACGAAGAACCACCAGCCGAACCTTGCTATGAAGGAACCGAAGACTATCCCCTCAACAAGGGAGACACTCTCAGAAAGTGTCCAGGCTGCCCACAGTTATGGCAAGTCCCCTGAACTCCACGGCACTACGAAGTCATGTGCTTACCACCGCACTGTCCAAGAGATACTCCTCCCGAACCACTGCCACAAAAGCTCACAGAACCAGAGGAACTAGAATTCGATTTTCTCTTAAACTACTTTCCACAAAGCCTGAACCTCTGACGGTTCGATTGCTGCGAAGTCTGAGGAGATTGAGAAGTATGCGTCCCTTCAGGCGCAGGATAGTAACCTCGTCCAGCTGTCATCGGAACCTGAGTCGGTGCATCCAAAAAACTCTCCTCAATGTCAACTGCTCGATTCACAGCCTCAGCATACGTTGATGGGGCTCCAGCCAACACCAACTGAAACAACTCTGGCTTCAATCCCTTAATAAACTTGTTCCTCTTCGTTCGTTCCTGGCTGGCAACGTGAGGGACGTACGCCATAAGTGAGGAAAACTGTATGGCATACTCAGCAACCTTCAAATTTCCTTGCTTTAGGTTGTCGAACTCCCTCTCTCGGTTATTGAAGTACGACTCTGGGGTATACTCCTGTCGAAACGCGGCACAGAAGCTCTCCCAAGAAACCAAGACTCCAGTCTCTCTCATCACTCTGGAATTACCCTTCCACCAACGTTGAGCATGCTCCCTCAACTTCAAAACGGCCAACTTCAGTCTCTGCTCCGCGGTGTACTCCAAAGTATCGAACAAGTCCTCCATGTGCTCCAACCAGCCTTCACCCGAAAGACCACCCTCGGCACCAGTGAACGTAGGGGGGATTCATTCTCTGGAACATAGCCAAAACTAGTTCCATCTCACCTATCTGTCTCATCACATCCTCCACCTCTGCCTGTCTCTCTCTACGGCGCAAAGGTATACTCTGCTGAACATCCTCGTCACTCTCCGAGGCCCTAGACTCCTCAGCGGTACGTCTAGCAGTCCTACCTATACTTCTCCTCGGCGGCCTCTCTAAAAGACACTCAGGGTAAGGACTAACAGCAGATAATCACAGAGGCATGTAGTATAATCACATAAGCCAAAGAGTCAATAAAAATAAAATCTAAACTTTGTGCCTAAACTCGAGTGTGATAGAAAAGAAATGAGCTTATCCCAGTTTAAGCTCTGATACCAAAAGTATCAGGCCCCGTGCTAATCAACAGAGATTAACAACACAATTAAGCACATAATCGCGGAAGCATAAAAATAGGGCTTAAAATTTTTCAAATGTTTGGGCCTGAACCATCAAAATCATCATTCAAAATATTCATACTCAAAAAGGATTTAAACCAAATCCGACAACAAACAGGTAATCAAATAAACTCAAATAACAGATCCCCTCAATACATAAAAACTCAGGTCATCCCCTGGTTCGATACATAATATAATTAAACTGGGACTCAACTAAACGGGGATCTACTAGCTGGATCTCCACTCTGCCCAGCCCGACTACCTGCAACTCCTGCAATGGGCAACACATACCCAAAAACACTAAAGCAGGAAAAGAAATACGAGGTCAAACCTCAGTATGAAGAGCACTAAGTAAACAGCAAATCATAAACATGCAGTTCATGAGGACTGCCAAGGAATCGGTCATCTAGGCCAATGATTCAGCTGGAAAATCAGGTGAGCCTCCATACCACGCACAGCCAATCAGCCGATGGAAATCATCGGTCCGTGATATTCAGGGCTGGCCACTCAATTACCCATCACAGTTCGGTGGTATTCAGACATGAACGACTCAGTCGGTCACCACTCCGATGATAGCATTGTGCCTTTTAGGTGCGACACATCTGCCGACCGGTCACAATGTGGCTCTCAATCAATCATCAGGCTCAAGATGTATGCATTAATGCCACTAAATTCAAATCTGATTTAAGCATGCATAACTCACGTACAACAGAACATATAAATCAACCAATGAGCCCAAATCTGTTCACGTAAAGCACAGAATTCACGGAATACAAATCATGCCTCAAAATACTAACACGCTTATGCCCAAAGCTGTTAACAGAAGCTAAATTCGTACCTCAAATCTCAGATTCTATCTCAACAGATCTCACCAGGGCACGACAACCCCAGCCTTCTCAAATCTTCTTCCTCGCTGGTCTCGGCAAACATAGCAGGAACTGCCTGGGAGCTCAAATCCAGAAGCTCAGAAGTACTGAAGAACTCTCAGGTTCACTGACGCGAAATTATTCGAACACTGTAAATCCTTCGCACTCCTCCTACGCGTCGAATCAGGTTTCCTAACTGGTAACAATCAAAAGATCTAAGGGAGACGAGTTCAACGCCACCAGTATTGCTTCAAACAACGGCGGAAATCGACGATAAATCGGAGAAATAGTGCTCGGTGAACAGTAAGGGTTTTGAGGGTTAGCGAAACAGAAGACAGGGAATGTCGGGGTCGAAAAATACGCTAAGTGTTAATCAACACTTGTATTTAAATCCTCGAGTCGAAGTCTACAGTGAAAATCGATCACCGACCTATTCAGATCTCAACAACAGATCCTAACACTAAGCCACAAGTCCTCAAATCTGAATCCAACGCTAACTCAAATCTGGACTTAGCGATACTGCTAACGCGCTACTAAACAATACGGCGTCGCATCAGGGTTTCCCGTTAACACTAGCAAAACGACGTCGCACTGGCTAAACAGATCTCAGCACTCAGCTCTGTTCACGCTCACTCGGATCTGAATAACGCTAATAGCACTGGTCAACCCAGAAACGTTGACTAACACGTAGAATCTCCTCGCTAACTCACCTCTGGTAATGAGAAACGACATCGCATCACTACCCGTGTCAAATCTGAATACTCGAATCTTCTCTCTCAGATTTGAACCACCAGT
Source organism: Dorcoceras hygrometricum (assembly GCA_001598015.1). Classification (NCBI taxonomy): domain Eukaryota; kingdom Viridiplantae; phylum Streptophyta; class Magnoliopsida; order Lamiales; family Gesneriaceae; genus Dorcoceras; species Dorcoceras hygrometricum. Next base: position 65,685 of record KV001428.1, on the reverse strand, counting down.
ATACCTCAAATCTGATTCTCGCTAATTTCCGAGCAAGAATTCTAAAATCTTATCTTCTTCTAGCGATAGGCCTCAAATCTGAATGCTTACTGGAATAAGATCCCGATGGAAAAACTCTCCAAAGAAACTCCAAATTTAACACAGATTCACCCGATAGCAACCAACAACTCAAAGCTGAACGGCTCTTTGTCAAATCTGAAAAACCACCAACCAGATTTGACCAAAAATCACAAATCTGAAATTCGATAATATGCCTACCGTGACTAATCCTTAACCAAATCTGATTAATCACTAATTACCAAATCTCAGTCCTCACACATACGAAGGACTAAAAATATGTTCATAGTCTATGGGGGTGGTGAAACTGAAATTGGAAGGCTAAACTGATTCTAGCTTCCAATGCGATGTGGACGATTCGAAGTCAACCTCTGGATTTGTATTCATGCTCAATGATGTGCTGTCTCTTGGAAGAGTTCCAAGCAAGACACCATCGCGGATTCAACCACTGAGGCTGAGTACATTGCAGCATCAATTGCTGCTAAAGAGGCGGTTTGGATCAGGAATTTCGTCCAAGAGTTGGGCGTAATTCCTGAAGGAGTTGGTCCAGTCCCCGTGTACTGTGACAACACGGGGGCCGTTGCGCAAGCAAAGGAACCTAGGTCTCACCAAAGATCCAGACACATACTGAGGAAATACCACTAGGGATGGCAATGGACCAGGGTGGGGACGGGTCTGCCATCCCATCCCGCCCCCGAATCATATCACCGCCCCCATCCTCTCCCCCATCCCCGATTTAGAGAATTGGGGAATCCCCATCCCCGAACCCGCGGGGATGGGGATCCACGAACCCATCCCTATCCCCGTTTTATTTTTATATATAATTTAATAATTATTTACTAAACTGGTAGAAACAAAAATTAGAATCATCAACAAAACCAGTACTTCGATGAATCATCAGCAAAACCAGTACAAAAAATAGAATCATCAGCAAAAATCAGAAAAACCAGTACCAGGCCCAGATCTAGGAATTTCATCAGAAAAGCAAAACTGACTTTTTACAAACCAAATTTTCAAAATGAACTGAACTACTTCAACATCTCAAAACAGCAGTAGTACTATTGTACAAAATCAACCTTAAAACCCATTTTTTCGAACATCTTCAACTGCACTTGTTGGAAAAGCACAAATGTAACCTTCATCTAAATCACATGGTACATTTCACTGATTGAAACTGTAGCTACAATTACAGTTCAAAAGGATTGAATTAACGAGATTTATGATAGGAAGCAACATCGCTTTCTATGCACATAAAATTTCAAAAACAGGATCAAACTCCAATAGATACATCAAAAGATAGCTTAACATATAACTACAAGAATACCCTATCTTGTGGCATTAGCATACTTGGTGAGCTGCTTCAAGATTCATGAGTCATCAAAAGAAAATTTTACCGGACTTGTCGCTTTTCCTCATTTCAGCTTCCGCAGATGGTGGATGTGGATGAATAATGACGGACAGTGGATGGAGGTCTACGGATGAGGGACAAATGGTAGACGGATAGCGGATGGAGGTAGGTGGATGAGAGAATTTCGAACAGAAGTACAGAACCGAGGTATTTAGTTTGCTTTGATTTAGGGATTTCAATTTGCAAGTTTGCCTACTGTCTGCGGTCTGCACATGTTTTTTTACATATTATTATTATTATTATTATTTGTCATTATTTTTTTATTATCGGGGCGGGTTCGGGGACGGGGATAGTGTCCCCGTAACCGCCTTTTCAAAATCCCCAAAACCGATATCGAACCCAAAAATTCACACCCATAACCGCCCCGTTTCGGTTTTTCCCCGTGGGGAAAACTGCCATCCCTAAATACCACATAATCTGGGATATTGTGGCTAGAGGTGACATAACAGTCGAGAGAGTCGCCTCTGCAGATAAAATTGTTGATCCACTTACGAAGCCCTTGCCATGACCATTGTTTGAAAAAACATCGCGAATCAATGGGACTACGTCTCATGAGTAGTTGGCTTTAGGGCAAGTGGGAGATTGTTAGAGTAGGTGCTCAACAAGCCAATCTATGGCATGTGGGTTCTTGTTGACTCTATGTAAAACGATCTTTACTTATGAAATTCGCATTCTTTTATGATATTCTTTATCTTCATTATTATGATTACAATTATTGGATAAAGACCTTGAATGCACTATAGTGTATGTTAAATGTGATAGTAGATTTGATGGCTTTCATGAAACACATCTAATAGTCACTATGTATTCTAAACATGTTCCTAGTCGATTGGGCCGTCCAAAAGAGGAAAAAGGCCGCCCGAGCTTGAGACTATCATCTGCGATGTGAAGTACCACGTTTCATTGGTAGGGAACATAGTGAATGTTCTGAGTATGCAGATGGATAGTGACCTGGTGATCTATCAAACTACCCTCGTTCGGACTTTCCAAGTGGTTATCATTTATAGAGTGGATTAAGTCCGAGGTCTTGGTTGTACAGATTAGTCCTCACTACTCGAAACTTCATTGAGACTCTACATGAGAGGCGCCTCACTTTGACCCATTTACCGACTCAGCTGGGGTCATCAGGTGGCGGGATTGGGTGAGGTCCCGATGCATGTAGGAGTCGATGCTTCGTTGTCGAGGATTAACCGCTCGCCCTTGTGCGTGGATATCCTATGCTATCTGAGGAGATAATAGCGTGAAAAATATCTGGCCAAAGATGTGTTTTAGGTAAATGAGTTTACCTAGTAACACATGCGATGTCACTATTTGATCTCCAATATGTATGCATGGTTATTGGATCTCTAGCGACTCTCGATATACCAATGGTCGTTGATCTGATCAGGATATTTGAGTTGAAAGGATCGTATTGTACGCTAACCATGTGAGGACTAGAAATCTGTTAAACGGTGATTAGCGATATAATCAGATCTGTATTATGGTTTAGTGATTTTTGAATTTCATGGATGTATTTTGAATGGTGTCTAGTATACTGTGTAGTGAGTATGCTATCATATCGTTGTGTAAGGGAGAGCGTTAGCTCTCTAGACAGATTTGGTGTATCGAAGATCGCTGGAACTCAGATTTGGATAATGCCCGCGCGAGTGAATTAGAAGCGCGGTGAAAATTTGTTTGCTTCGTTGTTTTCAGGTTTGGGTGAGATCTGGGTGTCCAGATCTGGTCCTCGTTGGTTTGAGTGAGTTAACGCGAGCAGGAAGTGAAACGATGTCGTTTTGGTTTATGCGTGTGAGTTTAAGTGATACGATGTCGTTCTAGGCCCTAGTCAGATCTGGTATTGAGAGAGGGATAGATTTGGTTAGCGAGGAGAAGTCAAGCGTTGGTCAACGGTACTATTTGGATCGGTCCGGTTCGTGAGATCGGAGTAAACCAGTGCGGTTCGAGGATCTCAGATTTGATCAAATCTGGTTGAGCGTTAGTGCGGTCTGCTTCAGATCTGGAGATGGAGCGACGTCGTTTAGCGTTAGTGAGCGGGACTCCAAGGCGACGCCGTTTTGATTAGTAGCGCTTGTTTAGCGTAGCGAAGCAGATTTGAGTTATCGCTGAGGCCAGATCTGAGGGACTTTTGCCTTAGCGCTAAGATCTGAGTTGTCGATGAGATTTGAATAGCGCTGAGATCTGAATATGCGGTGATAGACTTTCACTGTAGCGTTGACTGAAGGATTTAAATGCTAAGTAGCGATCGACACTTAGTTATTTTCAACCCGACATTTCCTATCTTCTTCCCGATAACCCTCGATTGGTACTGTTCATCCTAACCCTTCTCGGTTAGATTGCCGTCGATTTCCGCCGTTGGTTAGAGCGAGATTGGTGGCGCTGGATTCGTCTTGCTTAGATCTTTCGACTGATACCAGTTTGGGGTTGTGTATCGATTTGCGGAAGAAGAGAGAAGTAGTTGCAGGTTTGAGTAACTTTGCGAATTCCAGTCGATGGTTTTTCTCGTTCAGATTTGAGCTTCTGTGTGAGGACTAGAATTTTCTAAGTACGATTTAATTAGCAAATCAGATTTGATTTATAATTAGCTAATTGAGTTTCTGAGTATCGGGTTTTCATATGTGAAGACTTGGTGATTTTTAGAATTTTAGATTTGAGCGGAATCTGGATGTTCAGATGTGTCCTTGTGTGTTTGCGTGAATTGTCACGAGTAGGGAGTGAAACACTATCATTTTGGTGCTAGTTAGACATGGCATTGCAAGAGAATGCTACGTCGTATGGCGTATTCAGACTTGACGTTAGTGAATGAAATCTTCTTAGCGGGCGTGAGCAGATGTGAGCTTCTACTCGAGGAAGTCAGCGATGGTCAGTGGTCCAGAGTTGTTCAGATGTCAACATTGGTCAACGGTACTATGTAGAACGATGCGGTTTGGATATTACAGATGTGATCAAGATCTGAGGAGCATTAGAGGGATCTGTTGCGGACTCCGATGCTACGTCGTTTTGATAAGTAAGAGCGACGTCGTTTTGGTATCAGAAACGCGTGTTTGTTTGGAGATCAGATCTGAGTTAGCGTTGGCGGATGTGAGTGATAGCTGAGGCCAGAATTGAGAGACTTCTGCCTTAGCAATGTGATCTGAACTTGTAGGTGAATTGACTTCTGCTGTCAGGCCTCGTGCTCACAACAGAGTAAAATCACATAAACACAAGCGGAAGCTACTAAAAAGCGGGTAAAATTTTGGCTTCTGGCCTGACGGTTTAAAACATTATAATTTAAAATACGACAATACTCAAAATAGATATCCCAGCTAACAAAAACCATCCAAACAAAGGCTACAACAAACAACAAGGCAACACAGAAATTGGTATCCCCTGGCTATCAGCCAGCTGTAATAAACTAAGCATCACCCCGGGACATCCCACCCGCGGTGATACCAGTGCATATAAATAATATACATAACTGGGACACTCTAACCACCTCCTGGGGCACCTCCAGCTGGGTGAAATCCATGACCAGCTGTAAAACCTGGATTCCCTGAAAACAACACAGACAACAAAACAACCAAGCCCCAGAGGGACATGGGGTCAAACCCCAGTACGGAGAGCAACTACAAAAATAGCAGTAAACAGCAAGAATAAAATGCAGATGTTATGCATGAGACCAGGGACAACAGACGAAGGCTAAAACCAAGGAAGGGAGCCAAAGAACACAATGCACAGCTCAACGTGCAATAGATATGTGTGGCCACGGTGAGTGTAGGACATGTGGGAGCTACCCACTCACGCCTACTCACCCACCAATACCAGATGCATCAACAGCTCAACCTGTCGTTGCCAAACCTATGAACTGTGGTAGTAAACCACTCGGTGCATAGGGGCTAATAAATCCCAGCAGGGAGATGAGAGTGCGGAATCACCGCTCGCCCTCGCATCCTGGTAAGAAAATAGAGCAACAACAACGAAACAATGGCTGCAATAGCTGGAATGAGATGATAATGCGTGTATGCAACAACTAGCATAACTCATATGCAAAACAGCAATCACAACAGTAAACATACACAACCATCTCACGATATCAGCAACTACAATTCACTCAAGCCATAAACCTACTGATTCACAAGCTCCAAATCCGTACCTTAATTCTGAGCACAACTACCACAACAAGGGACCCGAGAGATCTGGTTGAAACCTGCTAAACACACAACGCACAGATCTCAAAAGCTACTCAGAAGGTCACGGTAATTCACAGTAACTTACGGCTGGGAGTTACACACTACAACCAGCAATTACTCTATCATTATACTCAACAGGAAGCTCAATAACAAAGCTCTAAGGTAAGATCTTATCGCTAATTCGAAAGGCTACCTGAATAGCGAACACACGGCCGAAGTAAACAACTTTGCGATCTTACTACCAGCTAACAACAGCCTCCGAGAATGGTATTGAATGAAAGAGCTTCACGAGAGGAGTCCAGCGCTACCTCAAACGTACTAAGCAGTGACCGGACACGACGGGAATTGTCGGATAAATGCTACGGTGAACAGTGTTCTAGGGTTCGAAGCAACGAACAACAATCGGGAGAATATATCGCTAAGTATGGAATCTGTTAATCAAATCGAAGACCAAGTCTTCTCATATATATACACTTCTCACCAGCTGACAGCAGCAAGAACAACTCCACCGACAAAACCAGTCGACAATGCTAAGAACCCAACCAGCAGGCATTGCTGTTAACACAACCAGCAATCGCAAAATAAACCAACAGCTGAATCCTTCGAACAATGCTAAACAAAACGGTGTCGCATCAACTTAACCAAACGACGTCGCATAGAACACGTCATCATATCTGTAGACAGCGGATCACCTAAACCAGCAACTAGATAAAATAACGCAACAGATTCCTCAACAGCAAACGTATAACGCGACTACCAGCTGATACCCAAAATATGTGTTTCAACTAAATGCAAACGGCGTCGCATAACCCAACAGCTGATCTCTACTAGAGGAAACACACCAACTGCTGAATTCCCAAAATGACGTAGTTTCACCCAACGGCTGGTCGCTACTAAGAAACGCGCTAACAAACCACCAGCTGGTTCCTATTCACCAAGACGTCGTTGTTTCAGGGTTCTATAACGCTGTCTGCTGATTCTTGCGACTAAAACACCAACGTCTGAAATCCACGTCAGCGTTGCCGCTGCTTCCTGCCACCTCAACATTGCTGCTGATATAATACGCGTTCAACAGATCTCACCAAAAATTCAGATTTCAAACTCGAAAATTCCAAAATTTCCAGAATTGCTCTAATTGTGATTTCTGACTCGAAAATACGAACGAAACCTTCAATAAGAAATCTGAACCACCAGAAATCTCCAAAAATCCGATTAATCCAACGATTAATCCTCTATTACATTTCCAGGTCTCACATTTCTCCCCCACTAAAAAGGATTTCGTCCTCGAAATCAAACAACAATTCCAGAAATTACAATACAACAGAGAGAGCCAAAACAGAAAATCACCCAACACATGGCCAATAGTTCCAGATAACTGAGCAAACAATTAACAGCAACTAGGGAAAAAAACAACCAGTGTGAGACCTGGAAATTGTATTAAGGATTAATTGTTGAATTAATCGGGTTTTAGTGATTTCTGGTGATTCAGATTTCATTTTGTATGTTTGGGTTGTATTTTCGGGTTGAGTATCGTATTTGGATCATTTCTGGAAGTTTTAAGATTTTCGAAATTTTTGGTGAAATCTGGTAAGCTTTGATGACGTCAGCATTACGTGTTTGCTTAGCGTGATGACGTAAGCGTTGCTGCTCGAGAGATCTGCTCGGGTTCATGAGGAATCTGTTCCACGAGAGGTGAGATCTGGGCGCTTTATGTTGTGGCGCGCTTTTCTTGAAACGCCGTCGTTTTATGAAGTCTGTTTTGTGAGATCTGATCCTAGCACGGCGTCGTTTTGATTTGCGTATTGGTGACCAGATCCCAGCGTTCGACCAGATTTGATGACGTATGCAGATTTCTTCCGTTGTGCGCGCGCGGCTAGTATAGAGAACAGATTTGGTGACGTAAGCAGCTTTCTCCGTAGTGTAATGCGACGTCGTTTTGGGGATTTTAGTTGTGTTTTAGCGCCTGCGTTGGTTTTGTGAGATCTGTTGTGCATTCGAAGCTTTGAAAGCTGGTTCTGTCGGTGGATTAATTTAGCAGATCTCTTACGCTTATAAATAGAAGTGTTGGCTTCGTTATTTCCAATCAGATCCTATACTTAGTCTTTTTCCCGATATTCGACTCCTGTGTTTCAAAACCTAAACACTGTTCACCGTAACCTTCTCCGGCCTATTTCCGTCGACTCCGGTCACCGTTCTTCGCGCTTGAGGTAGCGTTGGACTCCTCTTGAAGAGCTCTTTCATCCTATACTAATCTTGGAAGCTACGGTGTCCAGGGAGATATTGCGAGGAGGCAGAAGCTTTTCCCTGTTCGTGTGTTTGTGCGCAGGTAGCCTTCGGGTTTTAGCTTTGAGATATCGTTCCTAGTTGTTAATTTAGCTTCCCGTTAGGATGTTTAAGGATGATAATTAGCTGGTTGAGTTGTAGCTCCCAGCCAGTGATTATTTGCCTGTTGAGGCTGCCGTTCTATGAGATGGCCGTGTGTTATGTGTTGTGTACATGTTGTTGGTATTGTTGTCGTGCATATGTTGATGTGCTTGTTATTGTCCAGCATGTGCATACACGGAATTGCATCTCATTTCAATTTCATTGCCATCGTTGCGTCGTTCTTGTTCTGTTTCTTACCAGGTTGCGAGGGCGAGCGGCAATACCGCACTCTCATCTCCCTGCTGGGTTATGTTAGCCCCTATGCGCCGAGTGGCTAACTACCACAGTTCATAGGTTGGGCAACAGCAGGCCGAGTTGTTGGATGCATCTGGTATTCAGGTGTTGTGTCCTGGCGAGTGGCTAGCTACCACACTTGGAACACACACAGTGGCCATCATATGTTGCAGTTTCAGTCGAGCTGTGCTTTGACTTCCTTTCCTGTTGGAGTCTTTGGGTTGTTGTCCAGCATCTCATGCATAGCATCTGCATTTTTATTCTTGCTGCTTATTGCTGATTTATAGTTGCTCTCCGTACTGGGGTTTGACCCCATGTCCCTCCGGGGCTTGGTTTGTTTCTTTGTTATGTTGTTTTTCAGGAAACCCAGGTTCTACAGCTGGTCGTGGGTTTAACCCAGCTGGTGGTGTCCCAGGAGGCGGCTAGTGTGTCCCTGGTGCATTTAGCATACTTATATTTATGTATCAGTTTGGTATGCGAGGGGATGCCCTGTGCTTTGTTGTTGTATTCAGTATTTGGAGTCTGATACAGGTCTATTTTGTGTTGTATGCTTTACTGTATGTTGGCAGGTCGCCTTGTTGGTTTTAAACTGGGACCTTATTTTGAGTATAGCATTATTTTAAATTATATCGTTTTAAACCGTCGGGCCTAAAAGCGAAAATTTTACCCACTTTTTGATAAGCTTCCACATGTGTTTGTCTGATTTGAGCACGAGGCCTGACATTTTTGGTATCAGAGCTTAAGTTGGGATAAGCTCAATTCCTTTGATCACACTTGAGTCTAGGCACAGTGTTGCGTATTGCATGTGCTTGACTTATATGACTACGTGCTGCATATTTTGTGTTATATGCTTTCTCTGCTGTATCTGTTCTGTTTTTCCTTATCCTGTTGAGTGTTTTAGATGCCGCCTAGACGTCGTGGTCGTAGTAGGGGTCTCTTTCAGGAATCAGGAGGACAGAATTAGGATCAGTCTAGTGCTCCTAGTCATACTCTTGAGAGTAGTGGAGAGGAGGAGGCTGCAGCTCCGCCGGCTCCGGTAGAGAGAATGGATGTGGTCATAGCTCGGTTTCAGAGGATGAGTCCTCCTATCTTCAATGGTGATGAGTCGAGTGAGGACGCGGATTCTTGGCTCCATAGCGTCATACATCTTTTTGATCGAGCCCAGTTTGACGACGATCTTCGGTTGAGGTTGGTGACCTTGTTGTTGAGGAAGGCAGCCGAGCGTTGGTGGCGAGGTGCGTCTAGTACCTTACTGGAGGCTGGAGTTGGTATCACTTGGGACAGTTTTTGCGAGACCTTCAGGAAGGAGTATGTCCCTGATTCGTATGTGGCTGCCCGTGAGCGGGAGTTTGAGTTTCTGGAGCAGGGCTCGATGACTGTACGCGAGTATGCTCGCAAATTCTCTGCGTTGTTGGCTTATGTTCCGCATGTTGCTGGACGGGAGAGGGCCAAGAGTACCAGATTCGTGGAGGGCTTGAATGAAGAATTTTATCGGAGTGTTTTGACAAGCAAGCCCAAGTCGTATGCTGAGGCCGTGGATACTGCTATCCACATTGAGGAGGGCATGAGGAGCCGTCGTACGCGCAGGGCGCAGGTAGCGCAGGCAGTACAGGGTGGTAGACCGGTTGGTCAGGGAGCTCAGTCGTCTCAGAGTTCCCAGTCTGCTCATTTTCCTCAGCAGCCGCAGCAGCAGCAGCAGCAGCAGATGGCTCAGCAGTCTAGCCGTGGTAGGTTCCGACCTCACGGTCAGCAATTCAAGAAAAAGTCTGGTTCAGGATCTTCTGGTTCATGCAGGGTTCCTGCAACCTTTGTGGTCAGTACGGGCACTTTGCGAGAGTGTGTCCGTCAGCTGGATCACAGCAGACCGCGACCCAGCCTCAGGGTCGTGGGGGTCAGTCTAGGGGCCGTTCGCAACCGCAGTTTCAGCAGCCCCGTTTTGGTGAGACTCCGTTTAGGCCGTTTCAACAGCCTGGCCCTTCGCGTTTTGGGCAGTCGTCTCAACCTTTCTTTCCAGGACCCCAGCAGGCTCAGGTTAACGCCTTCACGAGAGAGCAGGCCGAGGAGACACCGAGCCGGGTGATTGGAGGTACATGTCTTGTCTTTGACTTTCCTGCTCGTGTGTTGTTTGACACCGGTGCATCGCATTCGTTTATTTTTGATTCGTTTGTTGTTGAGCATGGGTTGTGTACCGTCCCTTTGCGTGATGTTGTTTCTGTTTCTACCCCCGGTGGTGTAAGCCTGTTCTCGCAAGAGATTTTGTTGGATGGTGTGTTGCGGTTTGGTGAGCATGCCTTGTTAGCAAATTTGATTCGTTTGATGCTTTGGGATTTCGATTGTATAGTTGGAATGGATGTGATGTCCAACTATAGGGCCTCTGTGGATTGTTTCCATGGGATCGTGCGCTTTAGGCCATTGTCTGGCGAGAAGTGGGACTTCTACGGCCAGGACTCTAGATCGAAGATTCCGCTGGTTTCCACGATGGAAATGTTCAGTTTGCTGTCTTTGGGAAATGCTGGCTTTATGATCTACGTGTGGATGCGTCTTCTTCTTCAAGTGTTCAGCTTAGCGACGTTCCTGTGGTGCGACACTTCCCCGACGTGTTTCCGGAGGAGATTCCTGGTTTTCCTCCACGGCGGGAGATAGACTTCAACATAGATTTGGTGCCTGGCACAGCTCCGATTTCTCGTGCCCCGTATCGTCTAGCGCCTGCGGAGTTGAGAGAACTCAAGGTTCAGTTAGATGATTTGATGGAGAAGGGTTTCATTCGCCCTAGTATGTCACCGTGGGGAGCGCCCATTTTGTTTGTAAAGAAGAAGTATGGCTCAATGCGGATGTGCATTGATTTTCGTCAGCTGAATAAAGCCACTGTGAAGAATAAGTACCCGTTGCCGAGAATCGATGATCTGTTTGATCAGTTGCAAGGTTCGGCGGTTTATTCTAAGATTGATCTTCGTTCCGGGTACCATCAGCTCAGAGTGAGGGAACAGGATGTCGCGAAGACTGTGTTTCGTACGAGGTACGGACATTTTGAGTTTTTAGTGATGCCGTTTGGGTTGAAAAACGCGCCGGCAGTCTTCATGGATCTGATGAACCGAGTCTTCCGAGAGTTCATAGATCAGTTCGTGATTGTTTTTATAGACGACATCTTGGTTTACTCGAAGACTCCGAGGGAGCACAAAGAGCACTTGGAGATGGTTCTTCTGAGGTTGAGAGAACAGCAGTTGTATGCGAAGTTTTCCAAGTGCGAGTTCTGGTTGCAACGCGTTGATTTCTGGGCCATGTTATTTCAGCAGATGGCATTTCTGTGGATCCCGGTAAAGTGGATGCTGTGTTGAACTGGGAGCGACCGAGAAATGTGTCTGAGATTCGCAGTTTCTTAGGTCTGGCTGGCTATTATCGTCGTTTCATTGAGGGGTTTTCTTCTATAGCTAAGCCGATGACCCAGTTGACCCAGAAGGATAAGCGATTTGTTTGGACTGAGCAGTGTGAGAATGCTTTTCAACTGCTCAAGGAGAAGTTAA
>KV001428.1:14372-35787 GCA_001598015.1 Dorcoceras hygrometricum | reverse complement strand
GCCCGGGTCCAAATGACGATATCCATCGCTGCGACTTCATCGTAACTCCGATCGCCGATCAGATCAGACGGGACTCAGTTTTCAAAACTGAATACTATGATCTGAAAAACCATTTTTCATAACCCCAGTGCAAAATGACCGTTTTGCCCCTCAACGTCGGGAAATCTCGATTTGACCCGAGTTGACTTTTAGGAAGTCGCACTCCCCAAAATCCTCTTCTCGTGATCAACACATTGAGCTGAGTATCCATGCGGGAATCTCGAATCCAGTACTTGTGTGACCCTCAATGGTTCAGGGATACAGCTAGCCGTGGGCCCACAACCATTGCGGCTCCGGAATCACAATTCCGGACTTGCCCATCGGATCATGGTAAGAGCGTCTAGCAACATCGCCCCATGATCCCCTAGGTATCATTGATAGTGCCTGCAAGAACCAGTTGGTTGTGGTTAGCGTACAGTACGGTCCTTTCAATCCATATATCCCGATCAGATCAACGACCATTGGTAAATCGAGAGTCGCTATAGATCCGATAGCTATGCATACATCTTGGAGATCGAATAGTGACATCGCGAGTGTAACTAGGTAAACACATTTACCTAAAACACTTCTAGTACTCTGGCCAGAGATTTATACACTATTATCCCTTCAGATAGCATAGGATATCCACGCATGTCTGCGAGCGGTGAAACCTCGACAACGATGCATCGACTCCTACATGCATCGGGGTCTCACCCAATCCCGACGCCTTACGACCCCAAGTGAGTCGGCAAACGGGTCAAAGTGAGGCGCCTATCATGTAGAGTCTCAATGACGTTTCGAGTCGTGAGGACTAATCAGTACAACCAAGACCTCGGACTTATCCACTCGACAAATGGTAACCACTTGGACAGTCCGCAAACGGGTCAAAGTGAGGCGCCTATCATGTAGAGTCTCAATGACGTTTCGAGTCGTGAGGACTAATCAGTACAACCAAGACCTCGGACTTATCCACTCGACAAATGGTAACCACTTGGACAGTCCGAAGGAGGGTAGTTCGATAGATCACCAGGTCACTATCTATCTGCATGCTCAGAACATCACAATGTTCCCTACCAATGAAACATGGTACTTCGCATCGCAGATACTAGTCTCGAACTCGGGCGGCCTTATCCTCATTTTGACGGCCCAATCGACTAGGAACATGTTCAGAATACAACATGACTATTAGATGTGTTTCATGATAGCCGTCATACCCACTATCACATCTAACATACACTTGAGTGCATTCTAGGTCTTTACTCAACGCAATTGTAAATCATTATACACACAATGAAAGTAAAGAATGCCATATGGATAAATGCGAATATCATATATAAATATTGTCATATACAAGAGTCTATAAACCCACACGCCACAAGTTGGCTAGTTGGGCATCTACTCTAACACGTATGTCTTCGCAATTGTGGACCAGTAGTTCTTCTGTTCTTTAACAGCTTTGGGTAAGTGATTTTTTTACCGATTTAAGCTTCTTATGAGAGCTGAGTAGTGCTCTGTTGGAGTTAGGTAGCTAAGTCATGCTACTGGGCTTTAGAAATTAAGCTGTTTGAGTCCAGAATTGAGTTGATATTGAGATATCTTAACAGATTTGAGCTGGCAGTGGCTTCTGTTGAGTTCACCATGAAGCTGCTTGGACATTAGACTTGAGTTGGTTGCTGCTCCCTTGTTGTTGTATGATCTATTGAGGTAGAAGCTGATTGAGGTACGAATTGAGCTATATTTTAGCAGCTTTGTTATCAGCTTTGGGATATTTCCTTTGTGTATTAGCTGCTGTGAATTGTATTGATTGTTGTATGAATTTGTGCTCATATCTGTGTTATGTGCGTGTGATTTTATGCATTGATTAAGCATGAGTCTGCTGTGCATTCACGCATACATATTGAGCCTGATTCTTTTGGAAGCTGAATCCCTTTACACGTTGTGATCGGCCGGCTGAGTCGTCGTGCCTGAAAGGTCCAACGCTGTTTTGATGTGGTGGCCGACTGAGTCGTCGTGCCTGAATACCACACTGTCTTGTGATGGTCGGCTGAGTCGTCGCACCTGAAGATCACAATATGATGATGATTTATGAGATCTGCATAGCTGATTCGTTGTGCAATATTTTTGCCTACCGATGATTCTTGGTAGCCCCTTCTCATGCATTGCATGATTGAGATATTGCATTGTCTGATATGATATATGCTTTTATTGTGCTCTTCGTACTAAGGTTTGACCTCATTTATTTTCTTTGTTTTGGGCTGCCTTGGTCTGTATTGGCTTTGGCAGGTTCTTCAGGTAACCAAGCTGGATAGAGTGGAGTTTCAGCTGGTCGATCCCCTTTTTGATTGTAGTCCCAGTTGTATTGATATTTATATTGAGACAGGGGATGTCCTATGCCTTTATTTATGTTGGGGATCGTGTGTTGTGTTATTGAATGTTGTTGTTTGAGTTTTGAGTTAAACTCTTATTTTGAGTATGAATGTATTTTGAATGATATTGGATCAGGCCCATTATCGAAAATTTTTAGCCCATATTTTTATGATGCTTCCGCATACTAGTGACTAATTGATGTATTAGCGCACCGGGCCTGAAATTCTGGGTAAGTGATTCTTCCCATTCTAGCTTCGTTAGAGCTAGTAGACCCTTGTTGAGTAGTTGTGAGTAGTCTGGAACCTTGACTATAGGTACTAAGCAGATTTGGCTTAGTGTTGAGTTGAATGGTTAGTTGTTTTGGCAGATTTGAGATTATATGTAGCTTCTGTTAAGCTTCACCGTGAGTCAGCGAGGAAGCAGACTTGAGCAGGTCGTTGGTTCCGTGCCCTGGTGAGATCTGATTGAGGTTTAAGCTGGTTTGAGGTATGGATTGAGCCCCTGTAAATTGCTTTGGGCATGGACATGTTTATATTTCTTGTTGTGAACCTGTATACTGTGAATACGTGACTTTGTGAACAGATTTGATTGACTGTGCTCTGTTGTATGATCTGTTTCACGTACTGATTATTGTATGCATTGTAATTTGATTATTGAATGGCATTCATGCATACATATTGAGCCTGATATTTGATTGATGACCTAAGTCGAGCTAGCATTTTGATCGGCCGGCTGAGTTGTCGTGCCTGAAAGGTCAAATACTATCATCGGAGTGGTGGCCGGCTGAGTTGTCGTGCCTGAAGACCATCGAGCTGTGATGGCTGACGGGCCCGAATATCACGGACCGATGATTTCCACCGGCTGATTGGCTGTGCGTGGTGTTTGAGGCTCAATTGAGATTTGTCAGCTGAGTCGTTGGCCTTGATGACCGATTCCTTTGATAGCCATAATGCATTTCATAACTAGAATTATAGCATGTTGCATGATTTGCAGTTTCTAGATGGTTCTTCGTAGTGAGGTTTGACCTCTTTACTTTTCCCTGTTTTTGGGTTGCCTTGGTCTGTATTGGCTTTGGCAGGTTCTTCAGGTAACCAGGCTAGACAGAGTGGAGCTTCAGCTGGTAGATCCCCTTTTGGATTGAGTCCCAGTTATATTTATGTATTGATATATTGAGCCAGGGGATGTCCTGCGCCTTTAAATATGTTGGGGATCTGTAGTTGATTTACTACATGTTGTTTACCTGTTGTGTGATTTTGGAGTTAAACTCGTATTTTGATTATGAACTATTTTAATATTGATGTTTTGGGATCAGGCCCAAAATTTCGAAAAAATTTTGAGCCTTGATTTTGATGCTTCCGTGTAATTGTGATTAATTTATTTATTAATCCTTGGATTAGCGCACCGGGTCTGAAATTTTGGTATCAGAGCTTAAAATGGGATAAGATCGATTTCTTTTCATCACACTCGAGTCTAGGCACAGAGTTTGAGTTTTTGATTTTGATTCTCTGTGATTTATCTGCCTTTGTGACTATTTGTTTTGCTGCTTACCTCTGAGATTTTGATAGATGCCGCCGAGGATAGGTAGGAGTATGATCGCTAGGCAGGTAGATGGGGAGTCTAGAGCTCCGGGTAGTGATGAGGATATTGAGCAACCGAGTATACCTTTGCATCATCGGGCTAGACAGGCAGAGGTAGACGATGTGACTCGACATATTGGCGAGATGGAGCTAGTTTTGGCTAGATTCCAGTGGATGAATCCCCCGACGTTTACTCATGCCGAGGGTGGCTTGATGGCTGAAGGTTGGCTAGAGCATATGGAGGAGTTGTTTGATGCGGTGGAGTACTCTCAGGAGAGAAGACTGAAACTAGCGGTTTTGCAGTTGAGGGAGAATGCTCAACGCTGGTGGAAGGGTACTTCCCGAATCTTGAGAGAGAGTGGGGCTATGATTACTTGGGAGAGCTTCTGTGCACCGTTTCGGCAGGAGTAGACCCTGGAGTCCTACTACAACAACCGTTAGCGAGAGTTTGATAATCTGAAGCAAGGGGACATCAAGGTGGCCGAGTATGCCAGACGGTTCTCATCGTTTCTATCGTATGTTCCCCATGTCGCTAACCAGGAGAGGACTAAGAGGAACAAGTTTCTGCGAGGTTTGAAGCCTGAGTTGTTCCGGATGGTGTTGGCTGGTTCTCCTACGACTTATGCTGAGGCCGTGGATAGAGCGGTGGATATTGAGGAGAGTCTGTTGGAGGCACAGACTCAGGTTCAGCCGACAGCTGGGCGTTCTTTTCAGCCTGTGCCGGAAGTGATTCCTTCGTTTCAACCTCCTCAGACTTCGCAGCATTCTAATCGCCAGAGGTTCAAGTCTCGGGGAAGCATTTTAAGATACGATCGAACTCGAGTTCTTCTGGCTCTGTGAGTTCTGGTAGTAGTGGCTGTGGAGGAGTGATGTGTGGTCAGTGCGGAGGTCGTCATATGACTTCGTAGTGCCGTGGAGTTCAGGGTCTTTGTCGGAATTGTGGGCAGCCTGGAATTTTCGCTAGAGTGTGTCCTTTGATGGGTGGACAGTCTGTATATCAGTCGCAGCAAGGTTCAGCTGATGGTTCTTCGCAGAGACCGCAACCTTTTGCTCAGTCCCAACGATCAGGTTTCCAACCACGAGAACCGTCTAGGTTTTGAGGATCTTCTAGACCTCAGTTTCCGGGACCACAGCAAGCTCAGGTGAACGCCTTGACGAGAGATCAAGCTGAAGATAGGCCAGAGGGAGTTATTGCAGGTACTTGTGCTATCTTTGATTTTCCTACACGAGTTTTATGTGATACAGAAGCATCACACTCTTTCATCTCTGATTTGTTTGTGCATGAGTGTGGGTTGAGTGTTACCCCACTGTGTGATGTCGTGTCTGTATCTACTCCTACTGGTGCATGGTTGATGTCCCCTGAAGTGGTGTTGGATTGTGTGATTAGGTTTGATGAGAATGTGTTGGTGACAAATCTGATTGCTTTGGGAATTAGAGATTTTTACTGTATCTTGGGTATGGAATTGATGTCTGAGTATAGAGCGACTGTAGATTGTTTCCATGGTGTAGTGAGATTTATGCCTCGTTTTGGGGAGAAATGGGATTTCTATGGTGCTGATTCACGATCGAAGATCCCAATAGTGTCTGCTATGGAAATGTTCAGTTTGTTGTCGCTAGAGAATTCAGGGTTTATGATCTATGCCTTAGATGTTTCCCATGAATAAAGAGTAGGGTTGAGTGATGTCCTATTGTTCGTGAGTTTCCAGACGTTTTTCCGGATGAAATTCCAGGATTCCCTCCAAAGCGAGAGATGATTTTAGCATAGAGTTGGTGCCAAGGACAGCCTCGATTTATAGAGCTCCGTATCGGTTGGCGCCAACTGAGTTGAAAGAACTTAAGGATCAGTTGCGTGATATTTTGGAGAAAGGCTTCATAACACCGAGCATGTCGCCTTGGGGAGCTCCGATCCTTTTTGTGAAGAAGAAGGATGGATCTATGAGGATGTGTGTGGATTTTCGGCAGTTTAATAAAACGACAGTGAAGAATAAGTATCAGTTGCCGAGAATCGATGATGTATTTGATCAGTTGTAGGGATCTGCTGTATAATCTAAGATAGATCTGCGATCTGGTTATCATCCGTTGCAGATTAGAGACGCTGATGTGTCGAAGACGGCGTTCAGAATGAGATATGGGCATTATGAGTTTCTAGTGATGCCTTTTGGATTGAGGAATGCTCCTGCTGTCTTCATGGACTTGATGAATCACATCCTTAGTGAGTATATTGATCATTTTGTGATTGTATTTATATATGACATCCTAGTGCACTCGAGGAACTACAAATATCATAAAGGGCACTTGAGACTGGTGTTGCAGAAATTGAGAGACTCACAGTTGTATGCGAAGTTCAGCAAATGTGAATTTTGGTTGGATAAGGTAGTCTTTTTGGGTCATGTCATTTCAGCACAAGGTATTTCGGTGGATCCGAGTAAGATCGAAGCAGTTCTTAACTGGGTGCGACCTAGGAATGTTTCCGAGATCCGTAGTTTCCTAGGATTGGCTGGCTATTATAGACGTTTCATCGAGAAGTTCTCTTCGATAGCCAGGCGATGACTCAGTTGACCCAGAAAGATAGGAAGTTTGTTTGGACTAATGAGTGTGAGTCGAGTTTCCAGTTGCTTAAGGAAAAGTTGACTACTGCTCCTGTGTAGGCTTTACCATCGGGTTCTGGAGGTTATGTAGTGTGCTCTGATACTTCTCTGAGTGGTTTGGGATGCGTGTTGATGCAGAACGGGTGAGTGATAGCTTATGCATCTCGACAGTTGAAACCTCATGAGACGAGATACCTCGTTCATGATCTGGAGTTGGCTGCTATTGTCTTTGCCTTGAAGATTTGGCGTCATTATTTGTATGGTGAGAAATTCGTGGTGTACACGGATCACAAGAGTTTGAAGTACATCTTTACCCAGTCTGATTTGAATATGAGGCAACGTCGTTGGTTGGAGTTGCTGAAAGATTTTGACTGTGAGATTCAGTATCAGCCTGGGCGGGTGAACTTTGTTGCCGATGCTTTGAGTAGGAAAGCTCAACCTGCGATGTTGACGTTGATGAGAACATCCAAAGTCCATGAGGATTTGGGGACTTCTGGATGGTGTTTTCAGCCGAGTGATCAGTATTTCATAGTTTCTTCTTTTCAGGTTGAACCACAGATTGTTGCAGACATTAGAACAGCGCAGAGGACTGACCTGTACATTCATGAGTTGAAGATTAAAGCCTAGAATGGTCAGTCGGATGATTTTTCTGTTGCTTCCGATGGATGTATGAGATTTCTAGATTGGTGGTTCCGAACCCGATTAATCTGAAAGAGACTATCTTGAATGAGGCCCATTGTAGTCGTTACAGTGTGCATCCGGGCGAGAAGAAGATGTACCATGTCTTGAAGTCTCACTACTGGTGGGAAGGCATGAGGAATGATATTTTTGGATTCGTAGCTCAATGTCTGAATTTCCAACAGGCCAAGGCTGAGAGGATGAGACCTGGTGGTTTGCTGCAGAGTCTAGAAGTGCCCTAATGAAATTTGGAGCACATCGCCATGGATTTTGTGACGCACTTACCTTGATCGAATAGGGGATGTGATGCGATTTGGGTTGTTTGACAGACTTTCGAAGTCAGCCCATTTCATTCCCTATGATGTGAGGTGTTCGATGAAGAAAATGGCGAAGTTGTATATTGACCATGTGGTGAGATTGCATGGAGCGCCTATTTCAACAGTGTCTGATAGAGATCCAAGATTTACTTTCCGATTCTGGAAGAGCTTGCAAGCAGCGATGGGTTCGATATTGGCTATCAGTACAGCATATCACCCACAGACAGATGGCCAATCTGAGAGGACCATTTAGATTTTAGAAGACATGCTGCGAGCTGTTGTGTTGGATTTCAGTGGTGGCTGGCAGGATTCCTTATCCTTACTTGAGTTTTCTTATAACAACAGCTACCAAGTGACTATCGGGATGGCTTCATTCTAAGCTTTGTATGGTCGTAAGTGTAGATCACCTATCTGCTGGGAAGATATTGGTGAGAAGCAGTTGTCTAGTCCTAAATATTGTTCAGCATATGAAGGACCAGATTGAGTTGATTCAGAGTAGGAAAGCTGCTCAAGATCGACATGCTAGCTATGCTAATAAGCGACGCAGACCATTGGTATTTGAGGTTGGCGATCATGTGTTTCTCAAAGTTTCTCCTTTCAAGAGCGTGATGAGATTCAGATTTAAAGGTAAATTGGCTCCTAGATTCATTGGTCCCTTTGAGATTATTGAGAGGATTGGACAGATGGCTTATAGATTGAGACTGCCTGATGAGTTAACAGCAATACATGATGTGTTTCATGTATCTATGTTGAGGAAATATGAGCCAGATCCGTCCATGTTGAGAACTGATGAAGTGGAGCTGGATTCTACCCTGAGCTATGTTGAATATCCAGTGCAGATTCTGGACAGAAAGGAGAAGCAGCTCAGGAATAAGATTATACCATTGGGTCCAATGGAGCAAGCATGGCAGAGAATAAGCTACCTGGGAAGTTGAAGAAAAGATGAGACAAGAATGGCCTCATCTGTTTGAGCCTTGATAGTAGATTTCCAGGTAATCTTTTGGCTTGTTGATTTCATGTTTTGAATTGTTTTGGTGAATTCCTGGTATTAGTGCAGATTCTGGACAGAAAGGAGAAGCAGCTCAGGAATAAGATTATACCATTGGGTCCAATGGAGCAAGCATGGCAGAGAATAAGCTACCTGGGAAGTTGAAGAAAAGATGAGACAAGAATGGCCTCATCTGTTTGAGCCTTGATAGTAGATTTCCAGGTAATCTTTTGGCTTGTTGATTTCATGTTTTGAATTGTTTTGGTGAATTCCTGGTATTTTGCTGGATTTTGAGTTGTTGTTGTAACTTGATTTTGAGGACGAAATCCATTTTTAGTGGGGGAGAATGTGAGGACTAGAAATCTGTTAAACGGTGATTAGCGATATAATCAGATCTGGATTATGGTTTAGTGATTTTCGAATTTTCTTGGATGTATTTTGAATGGTGTCTAGTATACTATATAGTGAGTATGCTATCATATCGTTGTGTAAGGGAGAGCATTATCTCTCTAGACATATTTGGTGTATCGAAGATCGCTGGAACTCAGATTTGGATAATGCCCGCGCGAGTGAATTAGAAGTGCGGTGAAAATTGGTTTGGTTCGTTGTTTTCAGGTTTGGGTGAGATCTGGGTGTCCAGATCTGGTCCTCGCTGGTTTGAGTGAGTTACCGCGAGCAGGAAGCGAAATGATGTCGTTCTAGGCGCTAGTGAGTATAAGTCAGATCTGGTATTGAGTATAAGTCAGATTTGGTTTACGCGGGTGAGTATAAGTGATACGATGTCGTTCTAGGAACTAGTCAGATCTGGTATTGAGAGACGGATAGATTTGGTTAACGAGGAGAAGTCAAGCATTGGTCAACGGTACTATTTGGACCGGTCGGGTTCGTGAGTTCGAAGTAAACCAGTGCAGTTCGAGGATCTCAGATTTGATCAAATTTGGATGAGCGTTAGTGCGGTCTACTTCAGATCTGGAGATGGAGCGACGTCGTTTAGCGTTAGTGAGCGGGACTCCTAGGCGATGCCGTTTTGATTAGTAGCGCTTGTTTAGCGTAGCGAAGAAGATTTAAGTTATCGCTGAGGCCAGAAATGAGGGAATTTTTCCTTAGCGCTAAGATCTGAGTTGTCGATGAGATCTGAATAGCGCTGAGATCTGAATATGTCGATGATTGACTTTCACTGTAGCTTTGACTGAAGGATTTAAATGCTAAGTAGCGATCGACACTTAGTTATTTTTCAACCCGACATTTCCTATCTTCTTCCCGATAACCCTCGATTGGTCCTGTTCATCCGAACCCTTCTCCTTTAGATTGTCGTGATTTCTGCCGTTGGTTAGAGCGAGATTGGTGGCGCTGGGTTCGTCTTGCTTAGCTATTTCGATTGATACCAGTTTGGAGTTGTGGATCGACTTGCGGAAGAAGAGCGAAGTAGTTGTAGGTTTGAGTAACTTCACGAATTCCAGTCGATGGTTTTCCCCGTTCGTATTTGAGCTTCTGGGTAAGTGATTCTTCCCATTCCAGCTTCGTTAGAGCTAGTAGAGCCTTGTTGAGTAGTTGTGAGTAGTCTGGAACCTTGACCGTAGGTACTAAGCAGATTTGGCTTAGTGTTGAGTTGAATGGTTAGTTGTTTTGGCAGATTTTGAGCTTATAGGCAGCTTCTGTTAAGCTTCACCGTGAGTCAGCGAGGAAGCATACTTGATCAGGTCGTTCGTTTCGTGCCCTGGTGAGATTTTGATTGCTGTTTAATCTGGTTTGAGGTACGGATTGAGCCATTTTAAACAGCTTTGGGCATGGACATGTTTATATTTCTTGTTGTGAACCTGTATACTATGAATACATGACTTTGTGAACAGATTTGATTGACTGTGCTCTATTGTATGATCTGTTTCACGTACTGATTATTTTATGCATTGAATCTGATTATTGAATGGCATTCATGCATACATATTGAGCCTGATATTCGATTGATGACCTGAGTCGAGCTAGCATTTTGATCGGCCGGCTGAGTTGTCGTGCCTGAAGGGTCAAATGCTATCAGATGACGGGCCCAAATATCACGGACCGATGATTCCCACCGACTGATTGGCTGTGCGTGGTTTTTGAGGCTCATTTGAGATTTTCCAGCTGAGTCGTTGGCCTTGATGACCGATTCCTTTGATATCCATCGTGCATTTCATAACTAGAAGTATAGCATGTTGCATGATTTTCTGTTTTTAGATGGTTCTTTGTACTGAGGTTTTACCTCTTTACTTTTCCCTGTTTTTGGGCTGCCTTGGTCTGTATTGGCTTTGGCAGGTTTTTCGTGCAACCAGGATGGACAGAGTGGAGCTTCAGCTAGTCGATCCCCTTTTGGATTGAGTCCCAGTTAAATTTATGTATTGATATATTGAGCCCGAAGATGTCCTGTGCCTTTAATTATGTTGGGGATCTGTAGTTGATTTACTACATGTTGTTTACCTATTGTGTCGTGAGGTTGGAGTTAAACTCGTATTTTGATTATGAACTATTTTAAGATTGATGTTTTGGGATCAGGCCCAACATTTCGAACAAATTTTAAGCCCTGATTTTGATGCTTCCGCGTATTGTGATTAATTGATTTATTAATCCTTGGATTAGCGCACCGGGTCTGATAAACCATGATCGACTGGTTCTTGCAGGCACTATCAACGATACCTAGGGGATCATGGGGCGATGTTTCTAGACGCTTTACCATGATCCGATGGGTATGTCCAAAAATGTGTTTTCGGAGTCACAAAAGTTGTGAGCCCACAGCTAACTGTATCCCTGAAACATTGAGGGTCACACAAGTATTGGTTTCTCAATTCTCGTATGGAAATTAAGCTCAATTTGTTGAGTATAGTAGGAGGATGCTGGAAGTGTGACTTCCTAAAATCAACTGGGGGTGGAAATGAGATTTCCAAAATTGGCTTGGACTAGTATGACTATCCTTAAAGCTGATAGGGGCCTAACTGCTATTTTGGATTAGGTGGTCTGAAAAATTGTTTTTACATCATAATGTTCAGTTTTGTAAACTGTGTAGATCGATCCGATCTGACCGTCGATCGGGATTATGATGAAGCCACAACGATGGACTTGAAACCAATATTCACTAGGCCTGGGCCCGACCCAAACCCATTAACCTGGTTTAAGCCCATGGAAAATTTATGAATAGGGACCTTAGGGTATTCATTTTACTTGCACCAAAAGTTGGGAATAACTCTCCTTCTCCAAGTTGGATTGAGTGCTCTCCCTCTTAGTTATATTTTCTTTCCCTTCTCCGCCCACCGTCGCCATCGCCGCTACCGTCGGAATTTTTTCCGACTGTATCGGCGAGGAGAATCCGTCCGTGAAATTTTCGTCGGTTTTCTAGTGCAAACCGGCGAAGGAGTAGAGATTCTGGTCGTGGACCGGATTAGGCGTCGATCCAGCCGTTCAACCGTTGAAGTGCCAATTCCCTCGTGGAACTGGCCGAAGCCAGGCGCATAGACGCCATCAAGGTAACCTTCTAAACATCCTATGAATGTTTAGATTATTGTTTAGGTGTATTGACCGTTCCCGGGCTCAAAAATTTTAAAACTTCCGCTGTGCCCCGGGAGCGTGATCCGGATCCACCGCTGCACCAACACATGCGAGCTAAAAGGTACACTACTACCAAGAAGCTCATGATAAGCCACATGCGAGATGGGACTTCGGCCCACGAGCATGGGGTATGCATGATTGGGCTCATTGAGAAGTTGGTGAGCCTCGATCTTGAACTTCCACATGAGTTGTCTGTGGATTTGTTACTTCTCTCTCTTCCTCCCGCGTTCAATAGTTTTGTGGTTAACTTCAACATTAAAAAACTGGAGGCCAGTCTTGAATAATTGGTCAACATATTGGTTGTGTGATAGAACCATCAACTGGACAAACATGTTCTCCCGATGGGCTCATATTCCTCTGTGAAGAAGAACGCAAAGGAAAGAAGTGTTATTCCTAGCCAAAGGGGGGCTGCCAGCATAAGCCAAAGGCGACGTCTTCCAAGCCGGACAAGTCTGAGGGCATTGATTGTCCCAAAAATAGGATCAAAACAAGTACAGGAGTTTAGAAGGGGGGGTTGAATGAACTCCTTCGATTTTAAAATTTTCAAATTCTTTTCAAACACGTTTTACACGCGCTGCTTCTCAATTAAATGCAAATCTCTCGGCTAACTAAAGAGTGCAGAATGAAGCCAATTAATTTGTGAACAGTAAGCTATAAATAAATAAGTGCGTAAATGTAAAGATTAGGGTCAAGAGTTTGTTTCTGGAAGTTCGGATATTAATATCCTACGTCTCCCCTTCTTCCTTATTCATGAAGGATACACTAGAAGATTTGATGTACACAGTCCTTCTGCAGACACCCGATCACACAAGCCTCACTTGTATGAACTCCTAGTATCTCCACAACAATCCACGCAGACGCAGCTGCTGGTTTACAACACTTTGTAATATTTTCAAACGGCTTTAGAGAGCTCGTTTGTTACAGACTCAATGATGATATAACAATGAATACACGTAATTGAGACTGTAAGATCCTCTGGTTCCTAAACAAAGAAACACGATTCAACACTATGAACCAGAGGATGACTTGAAGGTAAATCAATGAATAACAATGGTTGTTCTTCAAGTCTTTGAGCTTTTGTGAGAATGCTTCAACAGAAAGTAGCTCAAGAGTATATTTTGACAGCGTTTTTGCAATAGTGAGAGCGAAGGGTCATCTTCAAATCAAAACTGCTGGTATTTATAGTCTTCTCTCAACGGTCATTTTCATCTGTTAAGGAAACAAAATCCTTTTTGAAATTATGATAATTCATAACCGTATTATCTGCTCCACTACAAGGTAAATTGCACACTGTCAGAGCTAATTCGTCGATTTCCATATCTGTGCAATAACCGTATAACAACCTCTGTAAATATGTACTATTTACCAAAAATAGTACCGACGTTGTCTCCTAAATTCCAGGCAATTTGTACGATTCTGTTAATCTTTTCCAATTTGAGTAAACAATCGTACTTGAATTTCTTTATCGCTTGCGCCTGAAATTTCTTCATCCTTGTTTAAAATCTTGCGACTGGAAGACGCTTGAAGGCATGCAACGACTGGTTTTCTTTAACGCGTACGTTATTCCAGCGATTGGATTCACAAAATACTGTAGCTCTCGACTAGTTCCAATACGCTGTCATTTCAACTTATTCAAACGACATCGTTTCCAATATACCCTCGACTGGTTAAATAATACTGTAGCTCTCGTCTGGATGTACAAACCACTGTAGATCTCGACTGGTTTTGGAAGCCATCGACTGATTCCAATACACCGTCGTTCCAACTTATTTAAACGCTGTCGTTTTGCAATCTTTATCACAATACGCTAACACTCAAATATTGCGTCTGATTCAAGATCACTGTAGCTTGCGTCTGGTTATAAGAACATTGTAGCTTGCGTCTGGTTAAGAGTACTGTAGCTTGCGTCTGGTTAAGAGTATTGTTGCTTGCGTCTGGTTGTAACCATCAACTGGTTATACTTCACTGTAACTTGCGACTGATTCGATACCAAAGATTAATTCACTGTAGCCCTCGTCTGATTTACTGTAGCTGACGACTGGAAAACCCAACAATTAAAATCCAACTATCGAAACCCTGTAAGATCATCGTCTGAGTAAAACTATCGTCTGGATTCTCAAATAATGTTATCAACGTCTGAAAGATCCTGATTTAACTTGTCATTTTGTTATCACCAAAACCATAAAATTTATCCTAACAATTTCCCCCTTTTTGGTGATGACAAAACTTAGCAGTCGAGATAAAAGAATAGGCAAAATAACTTGCACAACGACTGCTGAAAACAAATTTCATTAACTTAACAAAGTACAAAAGATTTGTACAAGTTCTTTCCTAACTAATATCCTCTTCTCCTCTTATACGATCCACTTCTACTTAGCCTTCTTTCTCTTCTCTCTCTATCTCTTTCTCTGTCGACCCTCATCATTCTTTCCATAATATCTCGTTGTGCAGCGTCAATGTCTGTTTGTGAGATAATATCTGTAGTTCTGATAACATTACCACTGCTTTCACCTTGGTTAACAGGAGTAGGTAGAGGGCGGCGACTGCTGCTTCCTTCCCCCTTTTTGGCATCACCGCCACGAATGTAGTCGACAAGATCGCCAATCTGGGTGGAGAGGCTGAGAAAATATGCTGCCATTTTTGCTTGGAATTCTAATTGTTCACTCCTGATAGCAGCAACATGCCCAACCAATAAAAGAATTTTAGCATCAAGCGCGTTGAACCTGTTCCTGACTGCCAGTGAATCTGTATCAGTAGTGACACCTTGGGCCATAACAGTTTTCTTCAATTCATTGAGACGAAGTATCTGAAGATCATCTTGATTTTGTCCTTCTTGACGAGCATTCTGTATTAGATTTCGGAAGTAGTCATTTTGGTGTCCCAGAGTGTTTTGAAGACCTCGTTCAATGGTATGGAGTCTAGATAAAATATCACTGTGAGCATTATCCATACGCTGTGAGAGAGAAGTTTTCAGATCATCCAGAAGAGGAGAAAGATCGGCAGTAGTAGCTGGGAACTTAGTCCGAACATTCACATTTTCCTCCAAGGGAATATCATCTCCATTAAGGTGCACTGGAGAATCAAAAGAATTGGTTTCTTGAAAAATCGGAGAGGGAGAACGATACACTGTAGAACCCTCAGAAGAAACTAGGTCTACCTCGTCAATACCCTATACATCAACTTCCTGCATCTCTGCCGAATCCAAATGTACAACGGAATCAACAAAACTGTCGCAATTTATACCCTGTCGAATAATACGACAAAAACTATTTGGTAGCGTCTCTAAAACCTCGACAACGGAACCGCGAACAACAAGATCCCTGCAAAAAATTACTGACCAACTGGTCGTAGACTGCCAAGAAGAGAAAATTGAACAGCTTCCATACAGATCTCAGCCCAAACAATACTAATAGCCCTTGAAAGAGAAGGCCTGGAATTAATGTCTTGGACAGGTTCAATAAAGACACAGAGTGGGGCAAGATCATCAAGGTAGGGTCGTTGGGGCAGTGCCTCCCAATGTCTGGAGTTTACTGGTGTGGTGATGGGTCTCCAGTAATCAACCCCTTCCAGGATAAGCCACGACCCATCCACCATAATTTTTGCTTGTATCCAACACTTGGAAGTGATAGAGTGATGATTTGGAGGTATGAAGAAACCTCGATCAATGACAGGGCCCTCGAACAAACTAGAACTGGACGGTCGTGTCCACTTCAGCTGGTGCTCTCTCATGTGCCGCAATAGAACTTTCAAGGCAAAGAGGTGATCAGCACCTAGTAGTTTCAATACTTTCAGATCAATCGCTGAAGTGGGTGTACCTGAGACAAAGTTCTTCCGCCTGGCCTCTATAAACTTGCGTAGAAGCAGTTCTCTATATTTAGCAATGATGAGTCTCCGTCGCTGAATGGCAACAAAACTCGAGTCTGTCTCTGCCCACGAGAGAACCTGCCCTTCTTTGGCAAAAATATCCTCCGATTGTAGAGTGGCCAATTTGTGCAAACTGAAAGAACTCACAAAGATAGAAACATCCTCAATCAATTTTTCCCGTAACGCAATCAAGAACTCAATGTCATCACAAATCAGAGAGAAAATTTCCCGGGCCGCATGCCCCTGAACATCATCTTTAACTAATATCCCCTTTCCTTTATCGGAAGCATCAATCTTTGGCAGACTAGCCTTGTATGCGTCAACTTTTTGGAACTCAATCCCTTGTCCAAACCTGATTGGAGTGATGGTTGGAGCAAGAGTAGAAGGAAGAGATGCATTGAAGGGTATACGGGCCTGATGCTCCTCAATGGATAATAACTCATCATCAGTCGTTCCTTCCACAGAAAATTGTACCTGCTGGTCCCCACCAGCAGCACCAACATCAATGGTTTCTTCTTCTTCATCAGTGTCACTGGGTGTGACAACTGGGCTATCATTTCGGAGCATTTCATCAAAAGCCCTATCGAACCAGGTTTCTGCCCTTTCACTTTGTTTATCATCCTTATCACCAGAAATTGAATCCAACTGATTTAGAACTTGGTTAATAACAGTGTCTGGATCCTCAGTCGTACCCTCAACAACTGGTACCACAGCTGGTTGTTCCACATATACAGGAACTGGTTCATCAATTTCAACAACATCCTCCAAAACCAACTTCCTCTTTCTCTTCTGAGATTTGCGTTTGGGCACAGAGAGTTGGTCCACTGGTGCATCAGTAGTAGCATCATCAATTTGAAAAGGCACGGCCTCTTGTGCTATAACCATAGGTTTACCCTTAGTGGTTCGCTTCTTCTTGACGACAGGAGCGGCTTCCACACCAAGCGCTGGTCATTTCTTAAGCACCGCTTTCTTTACAGAGGTCCTCTTCACCCGTGGAGAGGCTGCAGATTCGTCCAATCCAACTTTTTCATTAATATGAACGAACCGGTGCACTGTTTTTGCATCAAGAATCCTTGATTTGGGAAACCCCTTTGATTCCCCTAACACCAATCCCTGCACATTTTGCAAAATAACACCAATTTGTATTGCAAAACCCTTCTCCTGCCTAGAACCAGGCGTTACCATGGCCTGCAGCACCCCAAACAAGAGATTGCTCCAGTTAACTTTCACGTCGAACGTGATAGCCGTCATCAAGAGTAATCTATCACGGGTTACCGCATGAAAGGACCCCGCTTTAACAAAGAGTGTCTTTTCCAGAATATCGTGCAATAGGCGATATTGAATCTTCAATTCCTTTTTCAGACAAGAGATGCTTACTTGCTCCTTTGATTCGGAAAACAGACTGCGTGCATCAAATACAAGATTCTTAGGAACATCAGACAAATCCATTAAACCCTCAGTCGGTAAATCGAACGCTGTCGCAAACAAACTCTCAGAAATCTCAACAGTTGTGCCCCTGATGGTGCTGATCACCATTCCGTCTTTTCTAACTGAACCATTTGTGAAAAACTCTGTCAGTGCAGCTTCATAGAACACGGCGGGGCAACCCGAAAAGTTCCTTAAACCCCGTCGCAATCAAAGTTTCAAACACCTGTGCTAAACCCGCATCGTCCATGTCAAAAACAGAATCAAAATCTATGTGATGGTTGTTGCTGATTAGGGATGATGCCATTGTCGTCGAAAAGTGAGTGAAGAATGCCTGAAAAGTATACGCAAGAGAGTACGAGAATACGAGAGTACGAGAAAACAAATTTGCAAGGTAAAAGACAATGAACAGTGTACCGTAATATATATGGAATACGAAAAGTTACAAACTAGGGAACGGTGTAGATGTGACTTTTGGAATGATGACAAAGACACGTGTCAATCATCCAGCGGTGCGTACTATTTTTGAAAATGATATAAAAAGATATTTTCCAAATATTTTAATCGTAGAGAGTAAAAGATTATTCAAAATAGTTTAATTGAACAAAATGTTTTCAAAGGATATTTGTAAAATAAATATTTAATTGTAGAGAACGCGCGCAAAAAATATTTAGTCACAACTGCTGCATCTGGTTTTACAACATTGCAGCTGGTTTTTAATGTATCGCAAGTTAGAAAAGATCTGGCCACAAGTAACTATCGACTGTATATATGCAACATCTGAGTGTCCAGACGCAACATATTCAGACGACGTCACACTTAATAATCCAGATCTTGGTTCCCCCTGCGACTGGTACTTACCGCGACTGGTATATACGCGACTGGTATACATTGTGACTGGTATATTCGCGACTGGTATACATTGCGACTGGTATACTCTGCGACTGGTATACTCTTAACACAAAATGCTTCCCTCAGCTGGTTGTCTACTGTTCCCCCTGAACACATGACTTGAAACTGAGTGAAAACGATGGCTAACAACCTGCAAATGTTAGTGCCCAGACAATCAAGGCAATTCAAGGAGACCTAAAATATTTCTAAAATAAGAAAACTTAGCGTCTGGCAGAGGTTTGGTGAAGAAGTCAGCAACTTGTTGCTCCGTCGACACATACTCCAACCGGACGTCCTTCTTTAGCACATGGTCTCTGATGAAATGATGCCTGATGTCGATGTGTTTGGTTCTCGAATGCAGCACAGGGTTCTGGGTGATCGCTATCGCACTTGTGTTGTCACATAGAATAGGAGCTTCGGAAGCATCAATGCCATAATCCTTCAATTGATGTTGAATCCAGAGGATTTGAGTGCAACAACTGCCGGCAGCGAGGTACTCTGCTTCGGCTGTTGACGTGACAATTGACGTCTGCTTCTTACTGAACCAGGAGATTAGTCGATCCCCTAAGAATTGACACGTTCCACTTGTGCTCCTGCGATCAATCCTGCAACCTGCGTAATCTGCATCATTGTAACCTATTAGTTGAAAGCCTGAGTCTTTGGGATACCAAAGACCCACGTTGGAAGTACCCTTTAAGTATTTTAATATTCGCTTTACAGCAATGTAATGCGATTGCTTTGGCTCTGCTTGAAATCTAGCACACATACAGACATCAAACATGATGTCTGGTCTGCTAGCAGTTAAGTATAGCAAAGAGCCTATAATACCGCGATAAAGAGATACCTCAATGGAAAATCCAGCTTCGTCTTTATCCAGTTTAATCGTAGAGCTCATGGGAGTCGCTACTGCTGAACTATTTTCCATTCCAAATTTCTTCAGCAGTTTGTTTGTATATTTTGCCTGGTTGATGAATATACCATTCTCCAACTGGCGAACTTGTAAGCCCAAAAAGAACGTCAGCTCCCCCATCATACTCATCTCGAACTTGTCCTGCATCAACTTAGAAAACTTTTTGCACAGCTTGGGGTTAGATGACCCAAAGATAATATCATCGACATATATTTGAACTAACATAATATTGTCATCTTTAACAAATTTAAACAATGTCTTATCTACTGTTCCTATAGTGAATTGATGCTCAAGTAGAAATTTAGTGAGTGTATCATACCAAGCTCTGGGTGCTTGCTTCAACCCATATAGAGCTTTATCCAGTTTTTAAACAAAGTCTGAATGTGTATGATCTATGAAGCCAGGAGGTTGTGCAACATACACTTCCTCTGTCAAGACGCCATTTAGAAAGGCACTCTTGACATCCATCTGAAAGACCTTGAAGTCTTTATATGCAGCATATGCTAAGAACATACGAATGGCTTCTAATCTAGCTACTTGTGCAAAGGTCTCATCGAAATATATTCCTTCCATTTGTCTAAATCCTTGTGCAACCAGCCTAGCCTTATTTCTAGTTACTATGCCATCTTCATTCAGTTTGTTCCTAAAGACCCACCTAGTTCCTATAACTGAATGATTATTAGGTCTAGGTACAAGTGTCCATACTTTATTACGTTCAAAATGATTTAATTCTTCTTGCATTGCATCTATCCAGCTTGGGTCTGCTAAGGCCTCATCAATTACCTTAGGTTCTACGTGCAATAGAAATGCAGCATCAAAATGATCATGAGATAGCTGGCCTCGTGTGCGAACAGGGGATTCAAAATTACCTATGACTTGCTCGGGTGGATGATTTTTGTTCCACGGGAGTTCAAGTCCAATGGGATTTGTCCTTTGTTCCCCCTGTGTTGATGGATGGTTTCCAACGGCTGGATTAGCAGAGGCCATTAGATGTTGAGCATTGTTAATGTGTACATCTGCTTCCAGCTGGTAAGAAGTGCTTGCGACTGGTTGACCAGTCGTTGGTGAAGACATGCTTGCAGCTGGATGTCCAGACATTGATCTTGTGATGCTTGAGACTGGTTGCGACTGGTTGACCAGTCGTTGGTGAACACTTGTCGCAACACCTCCAGCAGCTGGTGCACTTGGGGCATTTGGATCCTGTGACTGGTCAACGTTAGTTATATTAATAACTACTGGATTACCTGGCAGATCCTGTTGAACATTGTTGTGCGTAGTGACCACTACTGGTTGTTCTTCCTCAGCTGAATATCTTTGTGGCACGTCGTCGTCGTCTGATTCCTCAAGACTTGTTGACTCCATACGTGAACACAAGTCATGTAAACTTGCAGCTGAATTGGACTTGAAGCTGGTTTCATCAAATACCACGTGAGCAGATTCTTCAACTGTTAAGCTCCGGGTGTTGAACACTATATATGCTTTGCTCACTGATGAATATCCTAAGAATACACCTGCATCAGATTTAGATTCAAAGGCTGTTAGATGCTTCTTGCCATTATTATGAATGAAACATTTACACCCAAACACCCTGAAATAAGAAATATCTGGTTTCTTGCCATTCCAGATCTCATATGGGGTTTTATCGTGCATCCTATTAATCATAGATCTGTTTTGAGTGTAACACGCTGTGTTAACTGCTTCTGCCCAAAATTTTTGAGAAATACCAGAATAAGCAATCATAGATCTAGCAGCTTCTTTTAAGGTGCGCTTTCTCCTTTCAGCTAACCCGTTTTGTTGAGGAGTTCTGGCTGCTGAAAGCTCATGCTTTATTCCTAAATCTTCCAAATAAGAAGTTAATTTAAAATTTAGAAACTCAGTACCACGATCACTTCTTATCAGGTTGACTGAACAAGATCTATCATTTTGCAAACGTTTTAAAAGGCGTATCAGCTGGTCGGCGGTTTCAGATTTTGCTTTTAAAAACAACACCCAAGTATATTTTGAAAAATCATCAACAACAGCAAGGGTGTAGGACGTTCCCCCTAAGCTCGATCACTTCTTATCAGGTTGACTGAACAAGATCTATCATTTTGCAAACGTTTTAAAAGGCGTATCAGCTGGTCGGCGGTTTCAGATTTTGCTTTTAAAAACAACACCCAAGTATATTTTGAAAAATCATCAACTACTGCAAGGGTGTAGGACGTTCCCCCTAAGCT
>KV001425.1:6429-16963 GCA_001598015.1 Dorcoceras hygrometricum | reverse complement strand
GATCAATACACACACACACAAAAGGATTGTAAGGAAACAGAATAAAAGAATGTACAACACGAGTTTATAGTGGTTCAACAATGTGCCTACGTCCACTTTCTTGGGCCTCACAGCAGTATTATATGGAACTATCAACAAAGGTTTGCTACAGAGAGTTTCAACAAAAAGTATTCTACTTGCATCATTATACATTTGAATTTGAGCCTATCATGACTATGTCTAGCCCATTTCATTTGTTAGTCATATGGGCTTTATTCTATCTGACTGGTCCAGAACAAATGTCTCATGTTTAGGTTTGATCTGTTTCTCTCCTTGGGCCCTTAGATTATCCTCGTCTTGGCCAATGTCTTGTTGATCGATCTTCAACATTTAATTTAATTAGTACTCGTTCTTTAATTGTAGCTTTAGTTAATGTTGATATACACTTAGGTTTTACAACTTATACATTTGGTATCTGTAGAACAAGATATCCTTAATCTTATTTTTAAAATCAAAATATTAGATTAAGGGTAATTTTGTATTTCAAATACAAAAAATAAACTGGTGTAAACCTAAGTAGTGTGCATGTAACACTACTCGTTTTTAATATGTCAAGTTATAACTATCTGCGCCATTGGTGGGTTTGGTTTGCGTCTTCGACGTTTTCATTTGAGTAATAAATTTGTTTTCTCTATTTTTATTAAATATTATACCGGTGTGATAAAAATAATGAGGAAAATAAAATGTCAAAATAACAAAATAATAATAATCAACAAAATCACAACAAACTTACGTGATTTACCCAAAATAGGCTATATACACGGAGATACTATAAATATTTTATTGGAAAAATATTATAAATGTATACAAAACA
Organism: Dorcoceras hygrometricum; assembly: GCA_001598015.1. Classification (NCBI taxonomy): domain Eukaryota; kingdom Viridiplantae; phylum Streptophyta; class Magnoliopsida; order Lamiales; family Gesneriaceae; genus Dorcoceras; species Dorcoceras hygrometricum. Next base: position 16,110 of record KV001425.1, on the reverse strand, counting down.
CTCAATCTTTCACAATATTACATTTCGAGTATAATCGAGAAAATAATTACTCTAACTCACACGAGAAATTTTGACCATTCAAGAAACTCAAAAACTCTTATTTCCTCTCTTGAATTGTTTCTCTGCGGGGATCATAAGCTGCATAGTATAATTTTCATCAGCCAACTGCTTTCTTTTCACCATCCAACCTCCAAAATCTTTCAAGTTCCAATTAAATTCACAAGTTGGCCACGATCTTTATCATAAGTCAATAATCTCCCACTTACATACTTGATATTAATCATATCTTCAAGCCATTGATGAAGCAACTCATATCCCTCCTTTATATTAGAAGTCAAACCGAATTTGAGCATAACTTCATGTCACGGTCTTTGTGTACATCAGCTGAATTATTATTTCCAAGAATCTTCTCAAGCATCAAGGTTCCATCTTCCAAAGCTGATATGATGAAATGGTACCGTACCTGTATATACTTCGTCCTAGCATGATATACAAGATTCTTTTGTTGAATAACACTCTGACTTTCACAGTGTAATATGTTATCCTCAAAATTTTAACCCAATTCCTCAAGAAAGATTGCAACCAAATTATTTCTTTGCTAGCTTCCGACTTTGTTACATAGTAAGCCTCAGTAATTGAAAGTGCAACAATATTTTGCAACTTAGATACACAACTTACAATCGTACCATATAATATAAACACATACCTAGTAGTATTTTTAGGCTCGATGCTCTAATCTCTAAATTAAGCACAAAATCAACACTTAATGCGGCAGCTTAAAAACTGGTTAAAATTTTTCTTTTTGGTTTGAACTAAAAATACGTTTCAAAGTATTCGAATACTCAAAATACAGATTTTTAATACAAAGTCAACCAGCAAACATCATACAAATACAGTTTAACAAATAACACAAATATACAGGGAATCCCCTCGTACCGACTCGGGAACACATATATCTGTTGAACAATAATTGGGACACACGATCGACACCTAAGGGGCTCCTCTAGCTGAAGCACCACCTGGCCTAGATGATCTACCTGAAACACCTGCAATGGTTACCACACGATCAAAGTAGCCCCAAAGGAGAAAGAAAAGAAGTCAGACCTGAATACGCAAAACATAATAAATACAGCGATGTAGTACGAAATAAATAAGAAACATGTAATGCAATGCATGCTCAGGTACAATCGAGTCAAGGTGCCAAAATCATCGGAGGCCAAACAAAAGCTCAATCACAAGGAGACAACGTCGTATGAGTTTAAGAGCTATGCCAACGACAAAGATAATAGAAAATCAACTACTTCTTACATGTTTACTCTGTGTGGTGCTTGTGTAAGCTGAAAATCTCAACTCCAGCATATTGTGGCATTATCTACCATTGAATCTGAATACATAGCTATTGCAGAGGCTTTAAAGGAAGCCTTATGACTTAAAGGGTTGCTAAATGAAATCAATATGCTCACAGAAAAAGTTACTGTATTTTCGGATAGTCAATCTGGTATAAAATTGTGTAAAAATCTTGTGTTCCATGATAGAACCAAGCATATAGATGTTAGATTTTATTTTATAAGAGACATTGTTTCAAAAGGTCTGATCTCTCTTGAAAAAATAGCCTCAGAATATAACCAGCAGACATGGACGCTAAATGTCTGCCAGTTGGTAAGTTTGTTTCTTGTTTAAAACTGCACAATTTGATACATGTGACTAACATGTTGTTTTCTTCAGGTACCATGGGCTCCCTTTTCTCTGTGAATAGGAAGTTGGTGGATCGGATTGTAACTTGGTGCTACAATCTGACCCCAAAACTGGCTATGATGAAACTGAGTGTGAATCCCAACAGCGAGCTTCTTTTGATCACGGTACTTGTACCAAGGTGGAGAATATAAATGTGTGGCCCAAGTTTTGTGCTGGCCCGATTCACTTTGTATTTATTATTGGCCCATTCCCACTTTCCTTAGTCAACATCTTTCCATATACAACAGCTTACGTTTGATGTATACTCCCTATGTGTATCCCGAAGTTGTTCAGCTCTCACAATAAACCCTAGCTGCCACTTCCTTCTCTAGCTTTCTCGCTTTCTATCTTTGACCTTCGTCGGACTTCGTCTCCGGAAGGTTCTGGGTGACATCTCTGTGAGAGGACTTTGGTTTCTTCTTGTCTGAGTCTCCGGCTCAGTTCGGTGAAGAACCTGTTCTCGACAGATAGGCTTCGTATCTAAGAAGTGGGCGACTGGGTTGGTCTTGTGAGCTTCTATTCTCGGCTGTGTGACGAGGGTGTCTCCTTTTATGTGTGTTGGCTCCCCTTCGGTGTCCTATACTGTGGTCTGTGAAGCTCTGTGCTTCTAGTGGGTTTTTCTATGTCTTCGTTCCTGAGCCACCATCTTTGACCTCTCTAGATCCGAGCTGTTTTTCCTCCAACTTCGACCTCTCTAGGTCCGAGCTGTTTTGCCTACAGCTTTGATCTTTCTAGATCCGAGCTGTTAAGCTTTAAGCTCTGATCTTGTAGATCAGGGCTGTTTTGTTTTGTGTACCGGTTTCGGTTACATTTACCAGATCTGGTACCAGAGCTTATCTTGTGTTCTGTTTCTGCCCAACTTCTTGTGTTGTGCAGGTACGAACTCTGAACGCTCAACACAAACCAACAACCCTGAATTAGATCTACATTCTGTTAATGAAAAATTCTGTCTCACTCACTTTCTGTTAGACATGTGCCCTCATATGACCAGAAGACCGATAATCTAACAAAACCTCTAACTGCTGTCCATTTCATCGCCTCAGGGACAATCTCATCATGGGTTCCTCCTCCCACCTTTCCTTGGGGTGCAAGATAAAGGTCCAACAAACAAGTCAGCCCACTCAATCAAATCCAACTAAACTTCCAAACCCAAATTGGTCTAACCATGAACATGCAATCGGCGTAGATAATCATCAACGCTCGCGGAAGCATCGAGAAGGATATAAGTTGTTAAGACGATTTATATTTTGTTGCAACAAATATCTTCATATAGATTAGAGGTGTAAAAATCACATTGATTTAGGCCAAGGTAGGGAATGGAAGAACTCGAGCGAATGAAAGTGAGTCTATGTGAAACAATAAATAAATAGTTTAGTCGTTTCAGAGTTAATAGTCAGAATCGCCCCATCGCTCAGTCTTTAGAAAAATCCTTGATTGGCTCACCGGCTTTCTTCCTGAACTGACTTATGAGACTAGTATATAAGCTTTTTGTATTGAACAGAAATGAAATAAAGATTTGCTCTCATCATATTTAGTCCTCCCATTTTTACTAACTGTTGGGATCAAACGCTTATCACTAGGCCAAAAACTATATCTACTAGCCAATGTGCAACTTTATTTCCTATAATGTGTCAGTGCAGAGTGTACCTATTATGTGCGTTAGGGTCGTGCTATTAGGCGCATGAGGCTGAGGAGGGTGCATGTATACCTGCTGGTGTCGTCTCATTTTCCTTAGAGATCAGTCTTACCCCTTGCTCTACCGTCGGTCCTATCCCCAGCAAAGATAGTTTACTCGTTAAGATTTAACATCACTTTTACAGTCCATCTGTCCAACCAGATCAAACGATGCAACGTCAGCAGCTTGACGTACGAGAGCTTTCCATGAGGTCACTATCCCAGTAATTCTCTCACTTATGCACGCTTAACTCAATAATCATCCCAAGAAGTATAGAAAATGATTCTTGGGAGACTCGAATCTCTGACCTCGCTCTGATACCAATAGTTAGGATCAAGAGCTTACCACTAGGTCACAAACTATATCTATTAGCCAAGGTGCAACTTTATTTTCTTATAATGTAGCGACGTAGAGTGCACCTATGTTAGGACCGAAGGATCAAATCTCGAGATGCAATAAAAATAAACAACATAACATAAGGGAGGGGCGTGAGATCTGATCCATAAAAAAAATAAAACAACTTAACAGCGCTGCTACTGATAAATAAAAAATTTTTGTGCTACTAAAAAGGAGCTACAATAGCTCATGGTTCTTGAACAATAAATAGAGCACCGAAGACAGATCTGGTATGTAATAAAAAACATGCGGAAAACATCAGAACTGAATCCTAAATTTTAAAACTACTCAGCGCAAACAGATTTCTGTAAACCGATGTTAATGTGACATAGCGTGAAATCTGTTTGCTCTGCGCGTGTGTGAATACTGTTATGAATGTGTGCTAAATAAATTATGCGTATGCGGAAGTACAGTAAATCATAAAGAAATTTACGCTGCTGTATGTTTATGGAAGTTCGGATATAAATATCCTACGTCTCCCCTTCTTCCGCCTCGGAAGGTTCCACTAGAAGAATTTGATCCGCAGACCCAATCGAATTTGGGACTTACCCACTGCCCAAATTCGAACTCCTAGAACTCTACATCAGCCCTCGGCTGTTCACTCAATCACTTGTTTGCGGAAGTACAGTAAATCATAAAGAAATTTACGCTGCTGTATGTTTATGGAAGTTCGGATATAAATATCCTACGTCTCCCCTTCTTCCGCCTCGGAAGGTTCCACTAGAAGAATTTGATCCGCAGACCCAATCGAATTTGGGACTTACCCACTGCCCAAATTCGAACTCCTAGAACTCTACATCAGCCCTCGGCTGTTCACTCAATCACTTGTTTTAAACCTATGTGAGAAAGGCTACAGACACATAGTTTAACGTCTTCGTGCTTGGACGGGATCTGATATTTGTTTTGTTGATTTGATTCACTCACTATTCTATTTCGCACATTTCTCAATATGTGTGAGTGAATCTCTGTGTGTGAGATTTTACAGTGAAAGTAACTCTCGAAATAAGAAATCTCACACACTGGGAAAATGCTTCTACAAAAGCTGATGAAGACTCAGCAGATGGCCAACTGCTTCGTCTTCTCTATTTTATTCCCTCTGTAATTTCTCTGTTTCTGTTTCTGTGTATATCTTCAATCTTTGATCAATCATCTTCTTCAATTCTAGTTGTTTAAATAGATTCCCCCAAAGATATAGCCGTTAGACAGTAGAATTAATTCTCTTCTGCGCTTGTCAAGGCTAATTTGTCGTCTTCCCAAATATGTGTAAACACCGTGAATCATTCTCTGTATATTGTACTATTTCCCCAAAATAGTACTGGTCTTGTCCCCTTAAATTAAAGCATTTGTACGACTCAATTTCAACAATTTATTCTTTCCCTTTTAAACGGTGATTGCATCCCAACAGCTGAATGTACTTCAACAAATTGTCCAACAGCTTCTGTAATAGTATCTTCAACCATTGGTTCCTCAACAGCAACGTTCAACAATTCAGCAACGTTCAACAATTCAGCAACCTCAACAGAAACAATTCAGCAACCTCTCTTCAACAATTCAGCAACCTCCCTTCAACACATTAGACTTCTCCTGTTGACATCTGCACACTTCGTAGAATTGTTAGAAACATAGTAACAAGTTTTGTGTAATTCAAAACATATCTCTGGATCTGTTTGCACAGATCCATCAACCTATTATGTGTGTTAGGATCGGGCTGTTAGGCCCATAAGTATGAGAAGGGTGCGTGTCTAAATCCTAGTACTATTTCACTTCTATTAGAGATTATTCTTACCCCTTGTCGTACCGTTGGCCTTATCCCCAATAGAGATAATTTTACCCGTTAACATCTGGAATCACTTTTACAGTTCACCTGACCAACCAGATCAAGCGACAGAAATGTCAGCAACTTGACGTACGAGCTTTCGAATTTTGAGAATTATAATTGCAAGGTTCAATGCGCTCGTAAAGTTGGCAGAGTAACAACAAGTAGTAATGGCGAGTGTTCTCTTCAATTCAAGTCTTCTGCTATTTATAGTCTTTGTTCACAACGGTCATTAAATTTCTCCAAAGGAAATAAAATCCCCTTTTTGAATCTCTGTAATTCGTATGCCGTCAATCATGCTCCACTACATGGTAAATATGCAGATCGTCAGAGCTAATTTGTCGTGTTTCCATTTCTATGCAAACATTGTATAACGCCCTCTGTGAACGTGTACTATTTACCCAATATAGTACCGACGTTGTCTCCTTAATTCCAGGCAATTGTACGATCCTGTTAATCTTTTCCAATTTGAGTAATCGATCGTATTTGAGTCACTTTATCGCTTGCGCCTGAAATTCCTTCATCGTCGTTTATGATGATGCGACTGGAATATATTTGAATGAATGCAACGGCTTATTTCCCTAAGATGTACGTTATTCCAGCGACTGGATTCATCCATAGCCCAACGACTGATTTTTAGCGTTAACCCGAACGCTGTCGTTTTAACTAATTCAAACGACGTAGTTTTACTATACGCAAACACCAAGTATCAGCGACTGGTTACACAAATCACTGTAGCTCCCGACTGGTTACATAAACCACTGTAGCTCCCGACTGGTTATATGATCTACTGTAGCTCCCGACTGGTTTATATAGTCTATCGACTGATAATGCAATTTTACTGTAGACAACTACTGATATGCAATACACTGTAGATAGCGACTGAATGAATAATCTACTGTAGGATGCGACTGGATACATGATCCACTGTAGCTTGCGTCTGGATAAATGATCCACTGTAGCTTGCGTCTGGATTACCCATCGGATGGATACTCAACTGAGAGAAATACCTTGCGTCTGAATAACCGATCTACTGTAGCTTGCGACTGGTTACATGATAAACTCAACGTCTGAATCAATATCCCTGCGTCTGAATACCCAACGACTGGTTATACTGTAGCTCTCGTCTGGATTGCCTGTCGACTGAATACTCAACTGCTGTTATTAACCTCTGAATGACTAGATTTATCTTGTCTTTTTGTTATCACCAAAATTATAAATTTTATCCTAACACTTAAAATATCTTCAAATGTTATCATATGACTATTTAAGAGAAATAAACAATAACGATTTAGGCGGAAAAAGCCTGTTAGACAATTTGAATTGAAGAGGAAAGATCAGAGCTATTTTGAGTATAGTTGCACAGTACGCAGAGTTGGTACAACCGATATTATAAGTTAACTCAGCTCTGACAAGCACAAACAACCTTTTGCATAGCATTAATGGAGCATTTAATGCGGTGATACGATGAATATATGCAAGCAAAGGTTGTGTCTACTAGCTCATTTATTGACCGTTGAGAATGAAGAGTATATATAGCTGAAGATTTCAAATGAAGAAGCTCTCATCAATCTCGATTATTCAAGTTCTCACTTACTCTCGGTCATTGTTAAATCATTTTGGGAATATTCAAGTGCTCATTAAAAAATTCACTATGTCCCAGTGTTCAATCTCGAAGAACATTTTTGTTCAAGTTCTCATTAGATAAATCTTCGAGATATCTTCTTGTTTACTTTTGTAAACAGGTTTCATTGTATAGAAACCAGAAGATTTACAGTACTCAACTATATCGTGTTCATTGTATATTCATTATTGAGTGTATAAAAAACGTGCCTCTTAAAGCAGTTCGAAAATTACGTTGATTGTAACTTAGCAGTGCTATCTGCGTGGTAGAAGTTGCTAGGAGTTCACTTGGAGCGAGGCTCAGTGATCGGGTGTAGACAGAGGTTGTGTTCACCAAATCTTCTATTGGAACCTTCCTGAAAAGGAAGAAGAGGAGACGTGGGATTTTCAGATCCGAACTTACACAAACAAATTCTCGACCCTTGCACTTTTACACTATTTGTATCGTATTTATTCTTAACTGTTCACTGCTCAATCGATTTATTTCCGCACATTAATTGTTAATCGAGATAACAGCTTTGGACTGAGAGCCTCAGATCTGGTCACTCAAATCTGAGTTAAGCAAGGCTTGTAAAAACAGTTTTAAGGTTTCGAAAAATAAAAAATCGATAGGAGTTCATTCAACCCCTTCTGAACTCCAAAACTCATTTTAACTATATTTTCGATTCCATTGATCCTATCAATCCATGCGTGCGTAACTTGACTACACCTCCTAAGATAATATTAGTCTAGCTTGGTTGAACCTCATTCATATTCATATCGAGCAATTCGAGCTTGCTCTAAGGTAAACCCTCGTACAGACAGACAGACACATGCGGGAGGCACATTTATCAATTTGTTTTGTTGGGCCGTTTGCCACTTCAATGGCCCAAGCTAGACTCACGTCTACCGTGAATTTAACAATAACTGACAAATTTGATTCTTTAGTTTCAATGTCAAATCTAGTAAATCAAATTCTTCTCTTGTTCAATGAAACTTTTAAAATGTGCATTTTGATTAGATTCTACAAACTAAATATGACAATTAAATTTTCGTGAAACCGTTCAAATCGCAAAAACTGGTCGGAAAATCTGTCCTCGGTTGTGTTGGACACAATTTGAATGAGATAGAATTCCAACTTTCTGGTCATAATCTTGGGGTCACATGTTGAACAACATTTCTTAAACTTGGAATTAACGTTCGTCTGTGTTTCCTTGTATTTTGAATGGATTCGGTTATATATATTAAATGAGTTATCAAACTATTAATACTCAGGCGGCAAGACTGCAAGAGTTTAGAAATTTCTATCAATTATCCGAGAATCCTAGAAATGTATGATTGTGATTTCCGAGTATATTTTGGGAAATATTTTGAAAACATGTTTTGATTTTTTTTAGCAAAGAGAGCAGTATGCCTTCAAGAGAATTTGTTGGGTTAGGCAACGAAATGGAAGAGGTTAATAAATATATATTTTAAAATATAAAGTCATTTTCAAGACATCCACCCTCTCAACTAAATCCATCTCCAAACCTAGTTGTGGAGTCGTGTAAGAATGAGAAAAATTAGTTGGGATATTCGCTCACTTAATCTCAGATGAGAACCATAATATAATTGCCAAGTTGTTGAAATATTGTTGGTGCCAACAAGAACATATTCGGGGTGACCTTTTAAATAGTTTTTTTTTTAAAAAAAATATAAATTAGTTGTAAAGTAAAGCCAATCAGAGTTCAAAACGCTCCTCCTTCGATCTCTATTTGAATTTGTTGTCAAGTTTAAATTTGCAGTCGAATTATTAATTGGGAAGACTTTGAATTAGGTGGAATCAAAGGTGACACGAAGTTAAGATTTATGGAATATTTGTAGTTTAGGTTCTCATTCATAGACATATATATCAAACACACTTTTAAATAACGTTTAGTAGAAGCTTTCAAGCAAGATTTGAATTTTTAAAACTCTTTTTCCCCATTAAAGAAAATTGAACTTTCTTAACGTTTGTTGCGAATTGTGCTGGGAAAAAATAGAAAAATATATGTATATAATGATGCTTATTTGTTGTACAACAGCAGTAGTTACAGAGAAGCTAAAATGGAGGGGCCAAGGCACGAAACAGTGAAGCTATCAAATATGTTTACAAAAGCTTTAAAATAGAAATTTTGGAATATGAATATAGCTTAACCAAATAAGAGTTATGATTAAATTCTAGCTTTTTAACTATGGTAATAACTATAAAAAGACGATGGAAGATGATGGTCCCAGAAAAAGGATCAATATATGAACAGGAGTTCAGAAGGGGGGTTGAATGAACTCCTTCTATTTTTGAAATCTTTTAAAATATTTTACATGCACGGCTTAACTTAAGTCTGAGTTACCAGACTTAAGGTATCTCAGTTTTATGCAAGTCTTTCGGCCAACAATGTTTGTGCGGAAAAAGGCCGATTAACTTGTGAACGGTAATAAT
>KV001424.1:3929-17502 GCA_001598015.1 Dorcoceras hygrometricum | reverse complement strand
AGATTCGAGATTCCCGCACGGATACTCAGCTCAATGTGTTGAGCACGAGAATAGGATTTCGGGAAGTGCGACTTCCTAAAAGTCAACAGGGGTCAAACCGGGGTTTCCCGCTGTTGAGGGGCAAAACGGTCTTTTTGCGATTTAGGGTTAGATGATCTGAAAAATTGTTTTTCATATCATAACATTCAGTTTTGGAAACTGAGTCGATCGGTCCGATCTGATCGGCGATCGGAGTTACGATGAAGTCGCAGCAATGGATATCGTCATTTGGACCCGGGCCCGATGGGCCGGTCCAAGTCCATTGTTAGTCTATTTAATTAGACATAATAGACTTCATAATAAAACTCAACTCAACACTTGATACTTGAATCAACCCTAACCCTAAAACCAGCCGCCCCTCCTCTCCTCGAACACGCCGCCGCCGCCGCCGCCCACGCGCCGCCGTCGCCGATCGTCGCCGGAAAACTGTTTCCGGCCAGTTCGACGAGGAGAATCCGTTCGTGCTGATCTCGTCAGCGCTTCTAGTGCAGCCTGACGAAGGAGTCTCGGTTCTGGTCGTGGACCGGATTGGCGTAAACTACCGCAATCTACCGAGAAGAGCCGGATTCTTGTAATACCGGTTGGAGCCAGGCACAAGTGCCAGCAAGGTAATCCGCTTAAAACATCCTATGAATGTCGTAGTTTGTTTATGATTTTTCATATTGATCGCCTCCCGGTTTTCTTTCTATTGTTCTTCCGCTGCCTAGCCGGGGGGCGGATCCGGATCCCCAACATTTTTAGCAATCTACTAGATATGAACGAATGGGTAGCACCACAATCAAACAACACATAAGCAGGCAGCTTGTTGATAAAAATGGTACCTGCCACCACTGCGCTGGCGTCTTCAGCCTCTTCCTTTTTCATTGCAACACACGAGCATTTGGCTTGTTCTGGGCCTCATTGCTCGACCCAACCCTTGGACCTTGGTGTTCCGAACAATTCGCAATTCGGTGGCCCAACTTTCCACACTTAAAGCATGCACCGTTATGCTTGCGACAATCTCCACTATGACGGTGACCGCAAGAGGTGCAAAGTGCTAACCCTGGGTGGTTTGGTGTAGTGGCTGGTCCTTGGTTGTTGAGATTTGGTCGCTTAGTCTTAGGCCCACCGTATGAAGTCTGAACATTGAGGGGGCGTTTGTTCTTGTTATCAGCTTCCCGCCTCTTTATGTCACTCTCTGCTCGGATTGCAGCTCTCATTAAGTCCTCAATCCTTGTGGCTTGATAGACTGCAAGGGCTGACTGGATACGGCTATTCAGACACTTCTTGAATGGGTGCATCTTTAAAGTATTGTCTGCCATGATCGTTAGGACATAGGTGCCCAATGAGTTGAACTTGGATGCATATTCTATTACCGACATGTCTGCGGTCTGCGTGAAAGTTTAAAACTCGCTGAGCCGTTGCATTCTGACATCCATTGGTAAGTACTGTCTCAATAATACAATCTTTGCCACGTGATTTGTCCAGTTGCAGTCATGGTTGGAGAGACTGCTTCCCACCATTTTCCAGCTTTTCCGTCTAGGATTGGTGTTACAACATCTACTTTGAACGCTTCTGGGACTTCCAATAGTCGAAGTTGCGTTTCAATAATTTTCAACCAAATCTGGGCAACTTCGGGGTCATGGTTCCCATAAAAAGTGGGGGCTCTGTTTTGAGAAGGGACTCATAGTAGTACTTAGTCCCATGAGGTGGAGGGGTAGGAGGAGGAGCTTGGTTATTTTTGGTATTGACCAATCCTTGGAGAGTGTCAACTATGGTAGCTATTGCCATCAGGTCTTTTCTGCTAAGACCAGCTCCTGAATTGGAGGATCCTTCACCTCCATTGTTACTATCACTTTCCGGTTTCCTACCATATTCTTCCATTGGAATACTCTTACTAAGAATGGATGCGTATAATTGCGAAATAGTCGGGAATACTATAACACAAAGGGATAAGCCATTTAAATTTTTTGTGGATAGAAAAATGACTTGAGTACAATGTTTATTCAAAAGGTAAAACATATTTCTATTCATCAACAATCTCCCCCTCGCCTACAGGAATTCCCTCAAGCCCTAATTCTTCCGGGTCTTCATCCGGTTCTTCCTCCCATTCATCATCGAATGGGGCCCCATTGTCCCCTTGCAGGCCTTGGATTGTTTGGAGTAGGCTAGTATTTTCTTCCATCGGGGTTTCGATGGTTAGCTGTTTCTCTTGGATCGTACTTTTGGTCTGATGGATACGAGCCTGCAACTTTTGATGGCACTCCAAATGGCTTTCTCTAGCCTGTTGTTTCTTTTTCTTCATCCTTACAATTTTCTTTGACATGCAAAGGCCTATTTCAGTTAGTCCGGAAATGGTCGTGTGCGAGGCTTCTAAGGCTACTTGGTTACTATGATCCTTCTTAGCTTCAACCAGTTGAGAGATGCGGCGATCGATGTCTTTATGGTACAGGGTCACCATATTTCGTAGAATATGGTTATCACATCTCTGGAGTTGTAATTCTCTTTCCAGGATGGATACCTTATTTCCAATCCTTCCTTTGTAGCAGCTGAATCTCGTCTCTCGGTTGCTAGTTTGGCTCTAAAACGTCTAATTGTGAGGTTTTGGTTGTCAAGGATAATTTGCTTCATGTGAATGGTAGTAGCAGCATGGGTACGAGGGACAAAAGGAGTCATTTCCTAAAAAAGGAAATTTGAAAAGGCTTAGGACAATGAATAGTGATCGGAATAGTATTTCGAAAAAATTTCCAAAAATAGAAAGTTGTGAGATTATTCCATAGACTACGAATTTGAGTCATAGGAATCACAGAATAGCTAACAGAACTGAAATCGGAGTTCCATAAGGGAATTTATAGAAGTTTTAAAACTTTTCATAAATAGCAAAAACGCGAATTCGGCGGCTTAAACGAAGGAATTTGTCCAAAAAGCGGGTTATGTCACAACATAGTGGTGAGTATTACTCGTTGGCCCATTTGGAAAGGGTTAGCACTAGTCTCATGCGAAAATATGCAAGTTCGTCCCGAACCATGCAAAATCTCATTCTTGGTTTCCCAGTCGGATTATGAACGTGGCTCTGATACCACTAAATTGTCAAGCCTCGAGATCGAGACTCGCTACATTGGCAATGTTAAATAATTATACAATTGTAAAATAATAAGCCTCATAGTATAGCTCAAAATCAGTCTTTTACATAATCGAAATGATCGTCTTTACAACAGAAATCAAAGTTTTGCGGAAGCGAAATTTCATTAACCTATACTAAGTCTTTACCAGCCCCAGAACATCTCTTGCTCGTCCTCTTCAATCTGTTCTTCGTTCTTATCTGGGTGGGAGAAGTAAGGGGTGAGTGTTTGGGGAAACTCTCAGCAAGTGGGGGAACCAGTCGAGCATAACAAAAATATACATATATATATATACTGAATTTGATCATCAGAACAGACCAGAGCATATAACAGAGAACAAATAGCACTGATAATTACTTCGTTTCTATGGTTTACTGATCAGTCCCTAATTTTTACTCCTCTAAGGGGTCGATTCCATAGTTACACACAGTAACTCAGAGTGCGGAATATTTCGTAGACCCATATTGTGATAGAAATATCAGTGCTAAAAGAGAGCATAGATAATAGCATGAATTTGACACGAAACGTAAATTCGAAATATTAATTCAAGACAAAATATAGCATGAATATCATATATTTTATTTCAAACGAATATACTAGCAAAAGCCCACTTACAGTCTCCTGAAGTTTTTGATTCAAGGTGGCAGAAACAGTATTCGGCTCAGATCTAGTATACGAAATCTGGTGAACTTTGCACAGCACTGTGATGTAGCTGGAGCAGGGTTTCAACGTGGGAGCTTACTAGTATTATACTGAAAATTTTCGAGATGAGTGTGGGTTTTCTTGATGCCACGGCAAGGTATTTATAGGTGTAGAAACAGGAAGTTCAAAGGTCAGCTATTACAGACATGAATTCCTGCTTTGATGGCCATTAGTATGGCTGTTACAAGGGCATTTAATTTCTCTAAATCGGCAGTTACGATTGTTGATGGTTGGCTTTCCAAACGCAAATCTGATTTGTAACGTGTAGCAGTTCTGCAGCAGTTCGTGAGCTGATCCGTACGTGTGATCTGTGTGCGTGATTTGTTCTGTCCACTATGAGCTGAGTTGACCATGTGTGATCTGAGTTGACCATCGTGAGCTGAGTTGACTTTACCAAAGCTGAGATGATCATCCGTGAGCTGAGTTGACTTTACCAAATCTGAGTTGACCATCCCTGAGCTGAGTTTTTTTTTTCGTGGGCTAAATTTCTTGGTTTTCACAGTAACACTGTGGTAAGGATAAACTTACGCATTGTAACTTCACTGTCAACAATGTTCTTCTAGTTGAAAATCTGTGTTATAATTCAATTAGTATCAGTCAGCTGTGTGATAGTAATTACTCTGTAAATTTTCAAAAGCACACATGCACAATTCAGAATACGGAAGGTCTAACCGTGTTAGTAGGATACAGATCGGGGAATACCTACAAAGTTTTCTGGTCAGATCAGCCGTATTCTGGGCTAACCTTCCTACTAGCTGACTCTTCTAAGAGCTGGATATGGCATCAGCGGATGAACCATCTGAATTTCAAAACAATGAAAATCTGAGTAAGCGTGAGTTAGTTATTGGTTTGCCCAAAATAAAATTTTCAAAAGACAAGATTTGTTCTGCTTGTCAGTTGGGGAAGCACATAAAATCTACTTCTAAAAAGAGAGGAAGTAACAAAACCTCCTGAACCCTGAACTTTTACATATGGATTTTTTTGGTCCTGTACCTGTGACCAACTTAGGAGAATGAAATACATCCTTGTAGTTGTTGATGATTTTTTCAAAATGACAAATCTTGCAATGTCAACTGGATCAGAAGTGATAGAGGAACTGAATTACATTATAGACTATCCTCTTATCTGGATGACATTGGAATCAAGCATGAGCTTTCAACAGCTAGAACACCTTAGCAGAACTGGTTGGCTTAGCATAGAAATCGAACTTTAAAAGAAGCTGCTATAACTATGATTGCTGATTCAGGTATTTCTGAAAGGTTTTAGGTCGAAGTAGTTAATACAGCTTGCTACACTCAGAACTGATCGATGATTAATAAGCATCATGGTATAAACCCATATGAGACTGGAACGACAAGAAACCTGATATTTTTTATTTCAAGGTTTTTTTATGCAGATGCTTCATTCAGATTAATGGCAAAAGTCATCTAACAGCTTTAGACGTGAAATATGATACATGATTCTTTCTAGTATATTCAGCTATGAACAGAGCTTATCGCGTCTTCAACAATAAGACGCTGACTGTAAAAGAATCAGCTCACGTGGTGTTCGATGAGACCAATTTTTGATCCCAAAATTGGCCTTTCCAGCGTGTTTTGTCCTCACTGGCACACACCCTGAGAAACTTTCCAGGGGGTCACCCATCCCAAAATTGTCCCATGTCAAGCACGCTTAACTTTCGAGTTCTTAAGTGATGAGCTAGTAGTACCAATTAAATCTAATAAGACTTCCTCAACTAACCTCAATTATTTCTATAACTTCCCAGTCTCGTAATCCCTCTCATTCCAGTGTGGGATCGGTTCATGTATGTGCCCCTTCGCCTCTAGAAGCCTTCCAGGAGCCTCTCATTGTCTGTGCAACTTCTTGGAACCGAAGATCACTCCCCGCCCTCTTTTGAGCCCCGGGCGTCACATGCCCACCAGCTTCCACTTGGTTCGTCCCCGAACCACACTGTACTAAGAGAGATCGGCTCTGATACCAACTGTAACACCCCAAATTTAATGACTGCCCCCCACTGTACCAACACTGGCCTTTCCAGCGTGTTTTGTCCTCACTCGCATGCACATTGAGAAACTTCCCAAGGGTCACCCATCCCAAAATTATCCCGAGTCAAGCACACTTAACTTTGAATTTCTTAACTGATGAGCTCCCGAAAAGAAGATGCACCTTGTTGGTATGAGTAGTACCAATTAAATCTGATAAGTCTTCCTCAACTAACCTCAATTACATCTACAACTTCCCAGTCTCATAATCCCTCTCATTTCGATGTGGGATCGGTTCATTTATGTGTCCCTTCGCCTCTAGAATCCTTACAGAAGCCGCTCATTGTCCGTGCAACCTCTTGGCATCGGAGATCACTCCCCGCCCTATTTTGAGCCCCGGGCGTCACACTGATCCTCTACCTCAGGAACTGGTTGTTCCTGTTGTCCACCCGAAGAAACCAACTGTTATTTCTCTGCATCCTCTATCTGCTCAAGAATCGGATTAACCACTACAATTTGTTCATCTGCTGTGAGCTAGGGAATCTGAGGATCGCGTTCCTGATCCGGTTGCTCTTCTGGTCTGGGGTTGATTGGCTTTGCGAGCTGAGCCTTAAACTCTTCCCAAGTCAAGCAAGGAGTGAAATCCGAAGATCCAACTCGGTCTGCAAAATGCTCATTATACGTGATAGTCAAGACCAAATCGAGCTTGAAAAAAGGTTGATGCTTTTCCTGGCTTTGGCCAACTTAGCTTCCACCAAGCGGAATGTCCATAATATTCTGGTTACCTGATGTTATCCTTGTTTAATTCTTCTCAATGCTTAGCCACAGCTTCTTGCAAAAGCAGCTCCACCAACTTGTACCAGATGGGATCCCGTCTTTGGAGCAGCTCACTGACCTTGTCCATCTCGGCCCATGGCAGTAACTTATTCTCAACCTTTGCAAAATCTGTCAAAAACTCCATAGAAGAAATTTTGTCCAAACGGTAACCAGTGCGGAACCTGTGCCACTGATCGTAGACTCTGAGTTGGCACTCTGCGTGCTCCCTTTTTCCTGAATTACCAGTAGGTAGTGTTCCTCTACTGGATTTGGGCGATCAAAATGAAGCAGGAGTCCCATGCCTTTATCCGCTGGGTCAATCTTTGGCAGAAAGTGAGTGACCTAGTTGATTGTCTTGATATCAATGGGAGTGTAGACGCTGTTGCCCCAGACCTCATCACAATATCCGCCTCATTGATAGCAATTTCCTTCTCAAACTGGTTACTTCTTTCCTCTTGCTCAGTTCGTTCAACATGTTCCACCAAGTCCTCAATCTCATAAGTTGTCCCTTCGGGACAGCCATCAGTGAATTTCCGTGCTCTCACTGAGCAGCAATAGACACATTTTCATCCCGACCCTCTCGGTCTGTTTGGGTCTCACATTCCATACGCCCTTCGTGTTCAACACCGTTGGAATCACTACCATCAATTCGTTCTGCTTGTTCAGGAGTTGTCTTCACATGCCCCTCTGGGCCACAAGCAAGAGACTCATCACCAGCTCGTGTCTCCAATGCTAGAGTAGTCTCCGTATGTGCTTCAGGTTAACCATCAGTTTACTCCTGTGCATCCCCTGTTGGTAGTTCTGGAATGGGATTGGATTGGGGTTCTGCTTGATCATTTGCAGTGGATGGTACCTTCTTGGCTCTTTTTGTCCCGTGATTCTTCATAATTGGCATAGGTGGAATAGATACAGTAGCTTCAGAGTCGGATGACTCTACCACTTGCTTGCGCTTTGCGCCATGATCTTTCAGTCTCTCCAGTGTGTACGAATCCTTGTCTGAGCTGGTCCCAGACTTAGACTTCATAGGAGAAACTTGGCTCCCAGCCTCCACAGGCTTCTGTAAAGTCACCTCCTAAACGTTGTCTCTCTTCTTTTTCGGCTTTTCCACAGCAGCCTTCTCCGTCGTTTCTTCTTCTTTTCTATGGGCTTGGTCATATGCGACTGCCCACCCTCAGCGCCACTAGCTGTATCCTCAGTCTGTTTGCTGGACTCACCAGCTGGAATCACATATAGATTCTTCTTGATATCGTCTGCACCGACTTGCTGGTTAGTATTTCTGTGTATGGAGCTTGAATGACTCCCCGAGATCATCCTTCACTAGATTTTCCAGCAGAACACTAACTTGCACCACAAAGCCTTGTGACTGCCTCTTGGGATTATTCAGCATAGTAAGTAAAACTTGAAAAATAATTTGTTCCCAGTTTACCTTTAAACCAGCAGTGATGGCTACCATCAAATCAAATTTCTCGCTGGTAACCACATCAAAAGATCCAGCCTTCTCACACAACTCCTTTGCCACGATATCGTGCACTAAGCGAAACTCCATCTTCATCTCCTTTTTCTTACTTGGTGCCCTGAACGGCACATCAGATCCAGAGAACCGCTTTCACATTTCAACCACTGTCTCCTTCGGAATATACAGAAAAATAATTCCCTCGGTTGGTAACCCAAACGCCACAGTAAACATATCCTTGGTAATAACCATCTTCCTATTAGCGACGAAACTGAAAATTGTCCCAGCAATAACTTTCGCATTCACGAAGAATTCAGTAACAGCTCCTTCATACACGGAGTTGGAAGCCTCCAGAAACCCTTTAAGCCATGTATCCTCTAGGGACTTAAAGATACGTACCATGCCATTGTGCTCCATAGCGAGCACGGACTCAAAATCTACCTGCAGAGTGTTAACAAAGAAGGATTCAGCCATTTCTGATAGTAAGGGGTTAGGCTAAAGATTACATGAAGAATGCAGTAAATTTGTTTGCTAGAATGCAGGATTGCACGAAAGTTTTGAAAGCATAAGGCAAAAAGTAAGGTGAACAGGTTTATGTATGAGCAGGGAGAGAGAAGAGTTTTCTGGACACGTGTCATCATCTCGTTAAAAATGCATTTGAAATTCCAGAAAGATGACCGTCCAATTTTAAAAGAATTTGAAAGGGTAACCTGATCTCTACCGTTCAATTTATATACCAGCACAGAGACAAGTAACTCAAACACCACGATAACATCACGCTATATATGCCCCATGCCGGACCAGACTAGAATGGTGCTGACCAGCTCGAAGACAAATAGCGGACTGTTGGGTTATCTGTTTGAATCGGATTGTTCCCCCTAAATGTATGCATGCAGAACACATTCATGACAGATACAAGAGACCTAAGATGTTTCTAAAGTAAGAAAACTTAGCGCCCGGTAGAGGTTTGGTGAAGATATCTGTTGGATCTGTTTATACATATCAGAATCTAAGTTTTGATTAACACAAAATCTGTTAATATATTACTAACGAATTTTGTGCAATGTGCAGTGCACTTGATTGAAGAAACAGGGAGATGTTCAAGCTGAAACAATAAGGGGACGTCCAAGCTGGTCGAGCAAAGAACATCTAAGTTGGAACGGTGAGGGGACGCCCAAGCTGGTCCAACATGGGATGCTATGCAGGTTTTGCAGGAATCCAGAACGCAGGAAGCTTCAAGATGGTTCAACAGCTTGATGAGATTGAAGAGCAGAGTTCAAGCACAAAAGAGATGAAGTGCAGAATGGTTCAAGCGCAGATCAGGTGCAGCGTACAAGTGAGATGTTCAAGTGCGGAGCCAAGCTATTTTAATGAGAGGATAGACGAGCTCAAGGTAAACCCCCACTATTGGAGCAAAGGAAGAATCTGTACGTAAGGATACTCGATCAGTCTCCATAGAGCCAATCTGTCATGTAAAGATGCGAGCTGGATAAACATATTACACCAGCTCGACATTTGATCCAGAATAACCCTGAAGCAGACCGGCTTGGAGAACAACTCAAAGATAGAATCTGCCCAGATATAGGGGGCAGATTAGAGACCAGCTGGTTAAGTTCAAGCCAGCTGGACTAAAAGAACAAGATCAGCTGACCTCAAGCTGACAAGAGCAAGTTAGGAGGTCAGCAAAAGCAATTTGCTCGGAGAAGAGAAACCAACTGGCCGTATGATATCTGTGAGAAGGTTGATCTCACAGATGCAGATAGAGGAAGACTCATGTAGTGAAAGAATCAACGAGCTGGAAGGAAACCAGTTGGAAATGGAGTAAAGCTAGGGAACAAGCTCAGTGAAGCAACCAGCTCAGGGTTGAAACGCCTGAAGAAAACCAACAGGAAGGACATCAGCTGGTAGAAAAAATCAGAAGACCTGCGCCAGATCAAAATTAGTTTGTGTAATCTCAGAATACTAGGAGACAAACTAATTTGTTTGATCGATACAAACAGAGCTCGAAGATTGCAAAGGCTGCAGAAGCACCGATGAAAAGAGCTCAAGTCAAATAAAGCCTGCAACGCATTAAATGTCAAAGGACACAAGTACAACAGTGTCAGAAGACTTTTCAAACGACTACAAGCTTGTTTAGTAAAGCTGGGGAACAAGCTCAGTGAAGCAACCAGCTCAGGGTTGAAACGGTTGAAGAAAACCAGCTGGTAGAACAAATCAGAAGACCTGCGCCAAATCAAAATTATTTTATGAAATCTCAGAATACTAGAAGAAACTAATTTGTTTGATCGATACAAACAGAGCTCAAATATTGCAAAGGCCGCAGAAGCACCGATGAAAAGAGCTCAAGTCAAATAAAGCCTGCAACGCATTAAAAGTCAAAGGACACAAGTACAACAATGTTAGAAGACTTTTCAAATGGCTACAAGCTTGTGTCCAACGAACAAATCTGCTAAGCGGCTTTATATATCAAGAGCTGGATAAGGAAGAAAAAGGTATAGAACCAAGAAGAGAGAGTGGGTGTGCAATACAAGTCTACTGCACAACCCTGGGAAGGCATCGAGAGACCAGCTCAGAGAGAAGCACTTCCCAGTGTGTGAGATTTTATATTTGAGATATTTACTTACACTGAAAATCTCACACACATACGCATTCACTCACATTCGAGAGTTGAGCGAAACAGATTAGAATGAATGTAAAATAAAAAAAAACTCTCCATTGTAGTCTTTGGACAGAGACGTTAAACAAGTCTAGTTGTCTTTCGCACTGAGACATTAAAGAAGTGTATGTAGCCTTTCTCACTGAGGCAGTAAAGGAGTGAGTTAGACACACGCAGCTTGCGTGCTGGTGTGCAGTGGTGGTTTCTAGGAGTTCTTGCGGCTGCTGGTCGCAGGAGTGGGTTGCAGTGAGGGTCGCTGCAATCAAAGTCTTCTAGTGGTTCCTTCCCAATTGCGAAAGAAGGGGGGATGTAGGAGATTCATCTCCAAACTTCCATAAACAAATCACAACGTATTTCTTTACAGCTTTCTACATTTACATTCATGCATTGCATATTTGTCTACTATGCTTAAAACTGTTTAAAGGCTTTCGACTATATGCATCAGACGAGTGTATAGATCATTTAGTTTTGAAGCTGATGTTGATCTAAAGCTAGTTTCATCAAACACCACCAGCTATAGCTTTTGGTAAAGCGGCAAGCTCTCGGTCCTACAATTGGTATCAGAGCCAAGGTCACGGGTTCGATTCCCATTGATTGCAAGGAGTGCAATTATTGGGAGGGGGATTGTTGGAGTGCAATAATTGTCCATGCTAGGTAGAGCGATCGAACCGTGGCGCTTGTGTTGCTATACGGTTTAAAAGATTGGAGTTGCACCGTTACCACCAGCTATAGGTTTTGGTAAAGCGGCAAGTGCTCGGTCCTACATATCTGCATCAGATTTTACATCAAAGGCTCTTAGATATGATTTTCCATTTATATGGATGAAACATCTGCATCCAAACACCATGAAACATGAAATATCAGTTTTCTTGCCATTCCAGATCTCATATGGAGTAACTTCATGTCGCTTGTTTATCATCGATCTGTTCTGAGTATAACAAACGGTGTTTACTGCTTCAGCCCAAAATTTATTTGAAACACCGGAATCAGCAATCATAGTTGTGGCAGCTTCTTTTAAAGTACGATTTCTACTCTCAGCTAACCCGTTTTCCTGAGGTGTTCTGGCTGCAGACAGCTCATGTTTGATTCCAATATTGTCCAGATAGGAGGAGATTTTAAAATTTAAAAATTATGTTCCTCTGTCACTCCTAATCCGATTGACATTGCAAGATTGCTCATTTTGTAATCGTTTCAAAATCTTGATCAGCTGGTCGGTAGTTTGATCCTTTGATTTCAAAAATAACACCCATGTAAATTTTGAAAAATCATGGACTACAACAAGGGTGTACTTCATTCCCTCTAAACTGGTTACGGGTATTGGATCGAAAAGATCCATGTGTAAAAGATCCAGCTTTCGTGAGGTTTTGTCACTGCCTCTAGTTTTGAATGTTGATTTTACCCAGCTGACATGCAGAGCAAATCTTGTCCTTTGAAAATTTTAATTTGGGTAAGCCATCGACTAAATCACGTTTACTCATATTGGCAATAGTTTTGAAATTCAGATGGTTCATCCGCCAATGTCATAGCCAGCTCTTCAAAGAGTCAGATACTAGGCATGTTTGTTCTGTATGCGGTTGATTTGACAAATCAACTTTGTATGTGTTTCTAGACCAATAACCTACCAGCACGGTCAGACCTTCCGGATTCAAAACTGTGCATGTGTGCTTTTGAAATTTAACTGAGTAGTTACTGTCGCACAACTGACTAATACTTATCAGATTGTAGCACAAGTTCTCGACCAGGAGAACATTTTTGACAGTAAGGTGATTTTGGGTCCGTTGCGGATTTGATATCTGTGAGCACTTGGCATCTCCGGTCATGTGCCTCGCACATCCAATGTCCAGATCCCACGTATATTGTTCCAATCTTGAAACATGTTGTTCCTGCAATCACAGACAATGCAAAATTTTGGTGCCCTTTGGTCTATTGGGTCCAGGTTTGATTAGATCTTTCGGGACCTACACTTGGATAATCTTAACCCATTTACCAGTGTGTGGATCAAACTATGTGTGTGGTATGTGTGTGTTCTTTGATCTGGATCGATTTTGATATGCAGCTTGTTGGCCTTGTGATCTGGTTTTGCGATATTTAGGCATGTACTGCCTATACTTCATAGAAGGTCGAGTGAACTGGCCTTGATTTTTACCACCAGATTTGGGATTACCCCGCATCTGTTCAACTCTTTTGGTAAGTGAAACGTACTAAACCTATTAAGTTTTTTTTTTTTTGAAAAGCAGATGTGGAATAAACATTTAATAAAAGCTATAAATAAAAACCATAACTTAAAGCATTTGAAAATATCATCTCAACATCCGTTTAAAACTAACTGCAAAGTATCTCTAAATCCACACACACAAGCTAACATAAAAATCAGAGTATTTAAAACTGTTGCGGAAAACTGAACATGTTTAAAAGCAATGGCATAAAATAACTGAGTGGTCACGGGGTAACAGCCGCAGCGGAGCATCAGAGGTCCTCACCACCGGTCGGAGTAAAATCAGCGTCATGCTCACCTGCACCATTAAACCTAGTGAGCCTAAAGGCCCAGCATGCTCTATCCGATAATAACAAAGTACATATAATAAAACCACATGCCATGATAGATCTAAACAATTCACATATAAATAATTCAAAACCTTTATAAAACAGTATATTATGATATAAATGGTGAGAAAAGAAGAATACAACATGCCTTGATCGAAGAAGGGAGTAGAGATACGCGTTACCGGAGCGGAGGACAATGGATTAGACCAAACACCTTTGAATTCCAACCAATAATCTGAAATTTTCGACCACCTATGGGGGAAGGAAGGGCTGAAATCGG
>KV001423.1:693198-731703 GCA_001598015.1 Dorcoceras hygrometricum | reverse complement strand
CCCACACGCCACAAGTTGGCTAGTTGGGCATCTACTCTAACATATAGCTCATATGAAAGGGCAGTCGATATCTTCGACAACTGCTCACCCTTCTCCTTGGTGACCGTAACCATCTATGCCATAATCTAAAACATCTTTTGTTCCTTAACAATCTTTTCTTTAAACATTTTTGTAAATCATCGGGTTCCCTCATTTTAAACATTTGCTTCTCATTTTAAAACTTTACTGAGTATCGAATTCTACTTTGGAAACATATCGTTAAAATGGAACTGGTTGAAAGGAAAACCAGTCGCAAGGAATAGTACCAGTCGCAAGACTAATACCTGCTGAAATGAATAGTACCAGTCGCAACAAATAAGAATCCAGTCGCAAGACAAGAATCCAGTCGGGAGACCTTTTAAATAAATATAAAGTGAAACGATGTCGTTGGGGTGATCAGCAGATGAAATAATAAGGCTACCTGCTGATCTTTCTATAACTTAAAGGAACGACGTCGTTAGCACATCAATCAGTCGCAAGGAATACGCTAATCGATCAGCTGCAAGAGAAAGCGCTAACACGTGTATATAAATGAATAGTACCAGTCGCAAGACTAATACCAGCTGGAATGAACAGTACTTAAAACGAATAAAGCAACTGCTGAATTTTAACTAAGGAAAATACAGCTGCTGAAATTAAAATCACAATGCAGCTGCTGATTCCTAATCAAAGGAAAACAACTGCTGATGTTGTCAAGGAAAGACGCATCTGCTGATGAACAGTGCATCTGCTGAAATTTACGAAGACGCTTGCAATATCTAAACGATGATTTCGCTACCAGCTGTCGCCTATTAAACCAGACTTTATACTGATTCAACCAGCAACTCCCAATTACAAAACCATCAAATTTCGACATTACAACCACAGGAAGAACATTCGTAAACGTTATATCAATACAGCTGCTGAATCTTAACAAGTAGATACAACTGCTGGATACTTAACTCTTCATTTGTAATATCAGAACAACAACGATGCCATCAGCTGTTGCCTATCAGACCATACCAATGATTCAACCAGCAACTACCAATTACACAGTTATCAAATTCTAATATTACAACTACTGTAAGCAGAACTTTCATAGCATTTCTGGAAATAAATTCGAATCCTCAGTACGTATAAAACTTCATAAACTTTCTGAAAATCATACTGGAAGCATCATAAACATCAAAACATCATTTTCGAACCCATCTTTCTTTCCTTATCATGTCCAAATCATTTCAAACATGAACTTTAAATGTATCCATAACATACAGGCAAGCAGATCGATTAAAACACAATATATGCTTCAAATGGTGTAGCAAAGGATCAGCTTTTACGTGCCTTAATTGAAGCTTTGCAACAACAGCAAATTCCTGCAGAAATCCTCCCTTTGAGCAACGCACGAACTTTTCTGAGATTTCTTTGAAGAACACTTTAAATCTTTTCTTTGCAAATGATGAAAGTTTTGCTTTGAAAACAGGTTTTTATATGAAAGGGATTAGTGGCAAGCTACTTGAGAAATCAAGCATGACACACCTTCAAAATTTAGTAAAATTCCCTTCATATCATCTTAATTTGTAAAACACCAAACCTTCTCTTAAAGAAATCATTTCACCTCCTTAAAACATTTTCCAATCGATTTAAAAATCAGCTCGTGCATCGCTCCTTGGAGTCTCCTGCTGGAACCAGCCGCAGCGCAAACTTACCTGCTGATATCAACAATTCAGCAGATACATAATATTTAAAATTGCCAAAATGGCCCATATGATTTATGAAATGCATAAATATGGTCCTAGGGATTTTGGGGCGTTACAACCAAGCTTTAGAAGAATTTGCAACGAAACAGGTAGGTTCAGTTACCAGCTTCTGACCTGTTCACTTTATAAGTGTTGCCCGACCTATGTCCTGTTAGGGCGGTCATACCAGCTGGGTTCTGAACTGTGCATGTGTGCTTGTGAAAACTTACTATATAATCATTATCACATAACTGAATAATGCTTATCAGATTATCACAGGTTTTCAACAAGTAGCACATCATTTATAACTCTGTTACCATGGACAATCTTACTCTTGCCCATAGTTTCACCTGTTGAGTTAGCCGAAGACGATCTTTGGTCCTCGGGTGTATTTAATATCTGAGAGCAGCTTTTGATTACCAGTCATATGTCTGGAACATCCACTGTCCAGATACCATTCAGATTTCATGAATCCCTGCAATGAGAAAACAAATTTTGGTACCCAATTTTACTTGGGTCCAGATTGGATTAACCCTTCGGGACCCTACTTGAATTAACTTGACAGTTTTTCTCGTGTATGTGTCCACTAGGGTGCGTGCTGAAGTACTGTGTGATCTTTTGAACCCTGGCATTGTATTTCGACCATTCAGATCGTGTCTAAGCTGAACTGCTCTGTTGTGATTCCTTACCTCCATTGAACTGCACCTTTGCTGGTTCAGATTTGACGAATGTGAACCAGATTTCGCTCGATCCTTGGCCAGTTCTCGGGTTCAGCATAGCCTATACCAAATTTTCCCTTTTGGTTCAGCTTGGACACGTTCTGATCATCATACTTAACCGATTCAAGTGTATCATGTATCACACTGGCTTTGACAAAGCTCATTCTTCAAGCCCTCATGCTGCTCAAAAACTCGTTTCATTGCGTACTCTATATCAAATTCCTTTCAAAAAAGAAAATAAAGCTGAAAGATACCAAAGTCAATGGACTGCTTCAATCCATATAGCACTCACTCAATAGATCTTAGTGGACTGGGCACGGGACACTGCGAGGTGGGTAGTTTATCTGGGGTGGATGCCCATAGTAATTAAATCTTTTGATCACCCGAAAAACCATTTTTTGGGCTTCCTCTCCGTACCAGTCTCGCTACTTCTTTCCTTTCTCGTTGGTATAGAAGCTCGAACTTTTCATCTACCAGATTTGATTGAGTACTAGTATCACTGGAGCTTCTTTTGGCGAAGCTGAAGCCCAGTCCAGTTCTGTCATTTTAAGGATTCTGGACTTCATGCAGCTTGCCTAATTTAATAGAAGACTTTGTCAAAGAGCTCATCACCAGATTTAGTCTATCATTTTCAGACGTGAGCTCGTTAGGCTTGGATCTCAAGGATTCATTCTCCGCTTTCAGCTTACTCAACTCAGTCTTTAGACTGTCTGAATCGTCAAGCTGTAAAAAGCTTGCACCATCTGACTTGTCTTTCAGGCACTCGTTTTCGGCTTTAACATCATAGAACGTCTGAGACAACTTCTTGTACTCATATACCGTTTCGTTAAGTGCATTAACGAGATCTTCTCGTGTAAACGTACTGTTTGAGAAATCAAATACCTCGTCAGTGTCATCAGCCATCACACTGTACATCCTATTCATTGTCACTTTATGAGCTGCTGGAAGTGCTCTCAACGGAATCAGAATCAACCCACTTGATTTTTCTTTCCTCTGCTACTAGAACTTTGCGATCCCGT
Organism: Dorcoceras hygrometricum; assembly: GCA_001598015.1. Lineage (NCBI taxonomy): Eukaryota > Viridiplantae > Streptophyta > Magnoliopsida > Lamiales > Gesneriaceae > Dorcoceras > Dorcoceras hygrometricum. The sequence goes on along the minus strand of KV001423.1, from coordinate 728,211 downwards.
CTTTTGATGTATGGTTTATTATCAGTATGGTGTCGTATGTGATCTGAAGTTCTCATATCATCCTGCTTTGGTTTTGTGCAGCCTGCAGCAAAATGTCCTCGTCTACCACATTCAAAACATTTCATATCATTTGTAGTATTCTGTTCAGATTTATGTGATTTAATTGAAAACGAGGGTGATTGAGTTTTTCTCATGAATTTCCAAAATTTCTTAAAGAAGAGGGACATAGCATCGTTGCTGATCTGCTCATCTGTCTTCTGTGGCTTTTCTTCTGTTACAGCTAATGCCTGTGTAGGTTGAGATGTGGAGGGTCCTTCTTCCATTCTGGTCTCCAGTTCAAATTCATAGGCCTTCATGTTTGCAAATAGATCAAGGAGTTACAGTTTGTTAAGTTCCTTCGATTCCCTCATTTCCATTGTTTTTACATCCCACTCTTTGGGAAGAGCTCTCATGACTTTTAGCACAAGTTCTCTGTTACTGTATTCTTTGTCCAATCTGGTCATCTCTATAACCACTGAGTTGAATCTCTCATCAACTTCAGTCATCGTTTCTCTAGATTTCATCTTCATGGACTCAAACTTCTGCAGGGATACTGTGAGCGGGTTTTCTTTGGTTTTTTCATTGCCTTCACAGATCCGGATTAGTTTCTCCCAGATTTCCTTGGCTGTGACGCAGGTCTGAATTTCACTGAACATGTTATTGTCATTGTCTTGTAAAGGATATCTTTTGCCATGTTGTCCAAGTTAGCTTTCCTTTTGTCTTTCGACGTCCATTCTTGTAATGCCCGGGATTATGATATTAGACTTGATGATTTCTAATTTTTAGACTTTAGATTTTGATGAAGTTTGGTTGATGATTCGGATTTCTTCTGGAAATGTTGCATTTCAAGTTGAAATTCTTTCGAATGAAATCGGGTTGAAATTTGAAGTTGAATTGGTGAATTTCGGTAGGAATCTGATGTCCTGGTGTTTTGATGAAAGCTGGTAGAAGACGACCAGTTGTTGATGATACAGGAGTGATACACGGTTATGTTGAGAAAACCAGTCGTAGAGAAAAACCAGTCGTAGTGGAAAACCAGTCGTTCGTTGATCAGTAGTTGCGTTGTGAGGGATCTGCTTGCGACTGGGTGACCAGCTGTTGGTGTGAGGAACCAGTCGCTGATGAGAAGCGACGTCGTTTTATGGAGGTTAAAACGCAGCGTTTTGAATGAAGTGGTGTTGATCAGCTGATAATAGAGAGTATGACGTATTCATTACGACGTAGTTTAAATTATTTCGCGCGACCAGTCGCTGATGGTGAGGCGACGTCGTTTTGATAAGTTGAAACGCAACGTGTTGATTGTAACGCTTGTGGCAGCTGCTGGCAGCGATTGTGACGTATCCCATACGTCATCGTTGGGTTATTTTGTGAAACCAGCTGTTGGCAGAAAAGATGACGTGATTCTTTACATCATCTGAATTGGTCGCGTTCAGCAGTTGGTCGTTTTGAGAGAATCCGTCATCAGTCGTTGGAACGCTGCGGCGTCGTTTTACTTAGTTGATGCAACATCGTTTTGAGGCGTGAAGAGAAATGCAACGTCTGATGGTTGCTGCTGGTTTTATCAAAAGGAAAAAGCTGGTATCTGTTTAGAGTAAACATTGGTTTCTGTCGTAAGATACCTACTGTAGCAACGTATGCTTATCTAGAACAGCAACTGGTGGAGTTTAAACAATAGTAGAGGAATCTGGTTAACGATATGTATGGATACAGGAATGTGTTCAAACGGTGTGTGCATATCTTATTTTGGTAGATAAATACTCAGCATGACACGTGGAATTCATCGGGATTGCATGGGGAACTCTGCAGAAAACAGAGATCTTCTTCTATAAATTAGATTGAATTCGAATCCTTGTAACTTTTGCTACAGATATCAGAATTCGATTCTGTGAATTTCTACGGAATTCTTGTGATAAGGAGTTAGAAGTGGTAATTGAAGCAGTTCCAAAACAGAGATAAAAGAAGGTATAATTTGACATGAGAGTCAGGGACTTGAATACTCGAGAATGATAATTCTTGAGTTATCCCGTCAAATCATATACTTTATAACTGTTGTTCTTGATTTAGAACTTGAAGTTATGTTTGTCGATCCATCACAGGTAGTGGATCTTTAATTGATATGAGATTATATGATACGAGGAGAACATGAATTGATTCTAAGGCCAAGGTCTGAGGTGACCTTGTTTTCGAAGTCTGAGTTGATTTCGTTAGATGGATATCCATGTCAAGATCGGATACGAATCTTGATGGCATTGATGTGAAATGGAATCAATTCTTAGTCGAAAAGAAGGGATATGTTCAGTTTATTTTGAGTTAATATTTTTGTTATGAACTTCTTTATGTTATCGCATGAACCTGTCGATTATACTGAGATTGTTTCTCACCGGAGTGTTCCGGCTGTTGTTTTGTTTTGTATGTGTGCATGACAACAGAAGGAAAGAGCTGAATTGGTGGGACAGGGGTAGCAAGAACCTATAAGAAGTGCGACAAACGAAAAGACTAGGAACCTGCTGTTAGTTTAGCTTCTTGGAAAAGTATTGCTAGTCTTTGTTGTATCTGGTTTTGTAATGCAACTGGTCAGGAGTTATGGCTGTGAACTTATAGTGTGTAAATCATTGTACAATGTATGCCCTGTTTATAAACAAACAGCCTTTACGACATCATTTGAGTTTCCTTAGCTCACCGTTGCATATTAATAGTTAATCAAGAATATGAGAGAAACAAGTTTTTAGAACAAAAAAAAAGTGTACGCATAAAACCAGATTCGACATAGTAAACTCATTGGTTTAATTAGTCGCCATAAGATGAGATTAGAATAATTGTGGGAAGAGAGTCTCACACAGGTGGTATCAGAGCATTATAAGTTCTTGGATTGAGTTAGATGAGAGGGGTAGATCGAGTCTTTTGATTGATTTATGATTAATTACATATGTCGCATGGTATATGTCTTACTGTTTGGAATTTATATCACATGATTGTATGATGAAATGGTAAGAGTATGCGAGACAGACTCAAGAATTACATGCTATCTGAAATCTGAATTGAATAGTAGCATGTATTAAACGAAGTATGAATCAGAACTCGATCCCTTGAGAAGCACCAATCATGTGTGCTCATCAGAGGAGGGACTGAGATTTGTTATCGATATGATGAGGAATTATGAACAAATCTGTTTGATTTTTAGATATGCCTCCACGACGAACAACTACCCGGCAGACAGGAACTGTTCCGCGAACAGAGCAGGGTAGTACTTCGACTGATGCGTTGAATGTAACTGCAACTCCGATGGAAACACTTTTGAAACGATTCCAGTCCTTCAAACCGCCAACACTTACAGGAATCGAAAATGCAGTGGATTGTGAGAACTGGTTAGAAGATATAGAGCAGTTATTCGAAGCGTTGGATTATACCGATGATCGTCGTGTGAAATTGATAATTCACCAGCTGCATGGTATTGGTAAGAGCTGGTGGGTAGAGACGAAGAAAGCTTTTGAAAATCAGGGTACTGTGATTACTTGGGCTGTATTCAAAACTGCTTTTTATCAACGATTCTTTCCAGTTTCGTATAGGAAGGACAAAGGAGCAGAGTTTGCAAATTTGCGACAAGGGCAGCTGAACATCGAAGAATACGTTGCCAAGTTCACAAGTTTACTCAAATTTGCTCCGCACGTTGCTGTCAGCGATGAAGCTCAAGCTGATCAGTTCATTATGCATTATTTTTCTTCGACCCGATCAAGGACTGGCTCAAGAGACTGGCCCACTAATTCTAAGTCCCAAAGCCTCAACTCAAACTTAGAACAATCTTAAGCCCAACTCATCTTGGCCCAACGACTAAGAACAAACCCTTTTAAATTCATTTGAAAGACTCGGCCCAATATCGTTAAAAATTCTTAAAATTCATTAAAATAAATAGCGGCCCAAAGTCCACTAATTTGGCTAAAAACCCAATTTAAATTAAAAAAATTCCAGCAACTTAAAATAGATTTTGACTTAAAATCATTGACCCAAAAATAATTTTGACCCGAAACTAATTTTAACTTAAAAAGTTGACTTGACCCGGCAAAAACGACCCGGACTTTAAAAATAAAATAACTCGGCCCAAAAATAAAATAACTCGGACCGAACTTCAAATATTGACTCGACACTTAAACCACTCGACCCGGCCCGATTTAACTGACCCATCGGCCCAAACGAACCGGCCCAAACCAAACACTCAACCCTAAACCTAAAATACACTCTCCTGCACAAGCTGCCTCCGCGACCAGTCTCCGGTTTTTACGTTCGTTCTCCATGATCCGGCCACCACTGCCAGAACCCTTCCAGCAGGACCACCCAAAGGTCCAGACGGTTCTAACGTGACCGACCTTGCCTCAAACCGTGACCTAACCAGGGAGAAATGGTCGCTGCAAGTGGACACACCAGCCATACTGCGCCGCGCGACAACCTGCTGGTATTCCCGTTCGTTCTCCTTGCTCTGGCCACCACTGCCGGAGCCCTTCCGGCTGGACCACCCCTAGGTTCAGGCGGTTCTAACAAGACAAACCTTGGCCCAAACCGTGGCCGCAACTTGACGTACGAAGGTTGTGAACCTGACGCACGCGACACACAATAAACACACACTGCACGGTGTAAAACTTCAAGCCACCGGTTAGACACTTAAACCTCCACTTCGAACCACGAAAAGCCACTTCTAGGAACACCATGAACCATTTAACAATGAGCCCCGACCCCTCAAGCAGACCATGAACCGAAGCCATGAAAAAGAATTCAAAACCATGAGGTGCACATATGAGTACATGCATGATCATGAACATAAACCTTAAGATCTGAAACATTCACATAAAATTCATGCATAATCTTTGTAAAAACAGTGTAATATGATCTATATGGTGAGAAAAGAAAGAATATAACATGCCTTGGTTGATAGAGAAGCGAAAATACGTGATACCGGAGCGGAGGACAATGGAGGAGATCTTATTTAAAAAAATATAAGCCCATCATTATACTAGCCCATCCCCTATTTAAAAAGGCTTAAAAACATTTAAATATCAGCCCCCAAGCCTTTAATTTTCGTAACATAAGGCCTCTCAATTTTAAAAGTGTCATAAAAGTCATAAAAATGGCCCGTATAGGCGAAAAACGGGTCCTCCTCGGTAACCGTGCATAAAATCTCATTTTCTTGGAAATTGTGCATAAATAAAAATATTTTGCTTTAAAATATGTCTAAGTGCTAAAACATTAAAATATTTTCGATTTGGTCGACTCCGGACTCGTCCCCGCTTACCGGTCTCAAACCGTACCGTAAAGCAACATGCACAAGGTAAAGCATATAATCATCATACATGATATGCAAATCATACTAACATAAAATTTTCTCCCTAATCATGCATTCAATTCAACGTAATTAGGATTTCTGGGGTTACAACTCTCCCCCCCTTATAGAAATTTCGTCCCCGAAATTGAGTTACGTATTGAAAAGCTCTGGATAGCGCGTCCGCATATCGGCCTCGGTCTCCCAGGTAGCCTCGTCTGCTGAGTGATTCTGCCACCGGACCTTGAGCATCGGAATCCTCCGTGCTCTAAGTTTAGCGCTCCTCTCACGCTAAGATCTGAACTGGTCGCTCCTCAAAAGATAAGTCTGGCGCCAACTGAAGCGGCTCAAAATCCAGCACATGAGATGGGTTCGGGACGTACTTCCGAAGCATCAAAATATGGAACACGTTATGCGCTGCTGACAGACTGGGTGGTAGTGCTACACGATATGCTAACGTACCGACCCTCTCCAAAATCTCAAACGGTCCAATGAATCTTAGACTGAGCTTGCCTCTCCGGCCGAAGCGCATCACGCCCTTCATAGGCGATATCCTGACAAATACATGGTCCCCTACTGCCAACTCCAGATCTCGTCGTCTCCGATCGGCATAACTCTTCTGACGACTCTGAGCTGTCCTCATCCGATCCCGTATCCTGGTCACAATATCTGCTGTCTGCTGAACCATCTCTGGCCCAGTCAAAATCCTCTCGCCAACCTCATCCCAATGCACGGGAGACCTACACCTTCTCCCGTACAAAGCCTCATAAGGAGCCATCCCAATCGATGCCTAAAAACTGTTATTGTACGTGAACTCAACCAAGGGCAACCTAGAGTCCCACGTACCCTGAAAATCTATCACGCAGGCTCTCAGCAAATCCTCTAGAATCTGGATGACTCTATCCGACTGTCTGTGTCTGCGGGTGAAAAGCCGTACTGAATGATAGCTTGGTCCCCAATGCAGCATGCAAGCTCCTCCAAAACGCAGAAGTAAACCTGGAATCCCTATCTGACACAATAGAGACTGGTATGCCATGCATCCTGACAATCTCCCTAATGTATAGCTCTGCATACTGCGTCAATGTGAAAGTGGTCTTCACCGGTAGAAAGTGTGCGGACTTGGTGAGTCGATCCACAATCACCCAAATCGCCGTAAAGCCTCTGGGACTCTTGGGAAAACCAACCACAAAATCCATCGTGATATTCTCCCATTTCCACTCAGGGATAGGGAGTGGCTGTAGCAACCCTGCTGGTCTCTGGTGCTCTACTTTGGCCTGCTGATAGGTCAAACACTCTGATACAAATCACCCGATATCCCTCTTCATCCCTGGACACCAGTAAATATTCTGCAAATCCCTGTACATCTTCGTACTCCCTGGGTGAATGGAATACGTCGATGCATGGGCCTCTGATAAGATCTCAGCTCTCAACTGCTCAGTATTGGGTACCCACATGCGTCCCCTGAAACGGACTCCTCATCTCTCTGTCTCCACTGCTGTAACTGCTCAACTGCAGCCTGGCCGTCCCTAATCCGATCTCGAAGAGTCGGCCGAACTGTGAGTGCTGCGAGGCTAGGCGCACGTCCTACTGAATAAAACTCCAATCCAAATCTCTGAATCTCCGTCTGTAGTGGTCGCTCCACTGATAAACACGCCACCACCGAAGTCTTCCGGCTCAAAGCGTCTGCTACCACATTAGCCTTACTCGGATGGTAGCTAATGTCACAGTCATAGTCCTTCACCAACTCTAGCCATCTGCGCTGCCTCATGTTCAGCTCTTTCTGGGTGAAGAAGTACTTGAGGCTCTTATGGTCGGTGAAAATCTGACACTTCTCGCCGTACAGATAGTGTCTCCAAATCTTCAGTGCGAACACTACTGCTGCAAGCTCCAGATCATGCGTTCACACTTGCTGAACTTGGCGTATAACTCATGCTCCCTCAAAGTCTGTAAAGCTGTCTGCAAGTGCTGTCTATGCTCCTCAAAGCTCCTCGAATAAATCAGGATGTCATCGATAAACACAATGATGAACTGGTCTAGATACTGCCTGAATACCCTGTTCATGAGATCCATGAAAATCGCTGGGGCGTTCGTCAGACCAAACGGCATCACCAAGAACTCGTAGTGGCTGTAGCGTGTCCGAAAAGCAGTCTTGGACACGTCCTCCTCTCTAACTCTCAGCTGATGATAGACAGATCTCAGATCAATCTTCGAGAACACTGAAGCTCCCTGCAACTGATCGAATAAATCCTCAATCATCGGGAGTGGATATCTGTTCTTCACGGTAACTCTGTTCAACTCCCGGTAGTCAATACACAACCTCATGCTACCATCCTTCTTCTTCACAAACAGAACTGGCGCGCCCCATGGAGAAAAACTAGGGCGAATGAACCCCTTATCCAACAACTCCTGAATCTGCTCCTTAAGCTCCTTCATCTCGGTAGGAGCTAATCGATACGGTGCCTTAGAGATAGGCACTGTACCCGGCATCAGCTCAATAGAAAACTCCACCTCCCTCACTGGTGGAACTCCCGCGACGTCATCGGGGAAAACATCTACGAAATCCCTGACTACCTCCACATCAGACAACGAAGGTCCTGCTGAATCTCCTGGAGCAGTAACACTGGCCAAGAACGCCTGACATCCGTGCTCAACCAGCTTCCTGGCCTGTAAGAAGGATATGAATCTAGGCTTCCGCGGTCTCCTAGCTGCCTTAAATAAGAAGGCCTCCTGCCCTGGCGGTCGGATATAAACTGTCCGCCTCTGAAAATCAATCACTGCTCCGAACTCTGTCAGCCAATCCATGCCTAAGATGAGATCAAATCCTGACATCGGCAACACAACTAGATCTGCTTGGACTGCATGATCCTGGAACATCATCGTCAATCCCTGAACCACACTGGTCGTCGACAACTCCTCTCCTAAAGGGACCGTCACTGCGAGAGCCATACCCAAACTCTCCGGTATAATACCCATCCTCTGCGTGAACGTACTCGAAATAAACGAGTGAGTCGCCCCTGAGTCTAGTAGTGCAAGGGTAGTAACGCCAAGCACACGAATCTCGCCTGAAACGGGCACAACACACAGGCACGCGCTTACCGTTAAACTAGGTCTCAACAGGTAGTTCAGATGCCTAACACATATTCTCGGTTAGCTAGCCCTACAGTCCAAGTTCGCATAGAAGTCCTAGAAGGCATACAGTTCTACTCAGATTCCACTCCTCAGCAACTAGCGGGTCTGTAGTCCCCACAAAATCCTTGGGTCCCTGCTTGCGGAACCTCTCAGCAACATCTTCCTCATGCGACTTCCCGGGTCGCTCCGTCTGATGCTCCAACAGCCTAGTAATCCCGGCTAACATCTCCACGTTAGCTCTCTCAAACGGCGTCATCTGGACTGGTGGTGGAGGAGGAAAGTCATCATCCTGCTGCTGCTCTCTAATGCGACGGGGAGGCATTGTTCTGGTACACCAAAGCCTTATAACGTAAATCTAAGTGCATGACTAGGCGTCTAACCCTTAAAATCTAAGGTAAAACTAATGCAAAGCTAAACATGCAGCATACAACATAAACATAAAGCGTAAAATAAAACTCACAGACTGGCAGTGCGACCTCCGAGCTCCACGCAGCAGGCTAGTACCCCACCAGAACCACCGCTCTGATACCAAGTTGAAACATACTAAACCTCTAAATTTTTTTTTTAGCCGACGTGGAATATACATTTTATGAAAGCTATAAACAAAACATAACTTAAAGCATTTAAAGAAATAACATTTTAACATACGATAAAACGACTGCAAAAATCCTTAATCCACGTCTCACAAGCTAATCATAAAAATCAGAGTATTCAAAAACTGTTTGCGGAAAAACTGAACATGTTTAAAAGCAAATAACATGAAATAACTAAGCGGTCACGGGGTAACAGCCGCAGCGGAGCATCAGACGTCCTCACCGTCGGTCGGAGTAATATCATCAACATTATCATGATCACCTGCACCATATAAACCTAGTGAGCCTAAAGGCCGAGCATGCTATATCCGCTAATAACAAGGTACATATAGTAAAACCACATACAAGCACATAAGCGTATAAACATAATTTTCATGACATGCGTGCATTAAAAGGCCTTAAAACGTTAAATCATGCTGTAGTCGTACATAAATCATCATAACATATATGTGAAGGCATAGCATAATACATAACATAACTTAAAAGAACATGCGAGTCGTATCCATGAAGTGAGAGCCGTTAAATTCGATTGATCAATCTATAAACCAACGTACGTGGCGGTGTGGTTCACCCGACCTTACCTCGGGATCCCTATATGTCACACCTCTATGCTTGCCACTTCACCATGTCGTGATCACATGGATCCATAGGCTCATAATCGTTATACATTAACAGGGGATCCCCGGGCCCAGCTACCCGGCTAACTCCCATCGTTACTTTGCCCCACAACACTTCAATTTCTCAAAATATTTTCATTCATGCCTTAACATTCTTAAACTTTCATGATGCATGCGTTTCATAAAAATCATGCGACTTAAAATCTTGGCCCATCAATATATATTTAATTTCGGACTTTAAAAATAAAATAACTCGGCCCAAAAATAAAATAACTCGGACCGAACTTCAAATATTGACTCGACACTTAAACCACTCGACCCGGCCCGATTTAACTGACCCATCGGCCCAAACGAACCGGCCCAAACCAAACACTCAACCCTAAACCTAAAATACACTCTCCTGCACAAGCTGCCTCCGCGACCAGTCTCCGGTTTTTACGTTCGTTCTCCATGATCCGGCCACCACTGCCGGAACCCTTCCGGCTGGACCACCCACAGGTCCAGACGGTTCTAACGTGACCGACCTTGCCTCAAACCGTGACCTAACCAGGGAGAAATGGTCGCTGCAAGTGGACGCACCAGCCATACTGCGCCGCGCGACAACCTGCTGGTATTCCCGTTCGTTCTCCTTGCTCTGGCCACCACTGCCGGAGCCCTTCCGGCTGGACCACCCCCAGGTTCAGGCGGTTCTAACAAGACAAACCTTGGCCCAAACCGTGGCCGCAACTGGACGTACGAAGGTTGTGAACCTGACGCATGCGACACACAGTAAACACACACTGCACGGTGTAAAACTTCAAGCCACCGGTTAGACACTTAAACCTCCACTTCTAACCACGAAAAGCCACTTCTAGGACCACCATGAACCATTTAACAATGAGCCCCGACCCCTCAAGCAGAACATGAACCGAAGCCATGAAAAAGAATTCAAAACCATGAGGTGCACATATGAGTACATGCATGATCATGAACATAAACCTTAAGATCTGAAACATTCACATAAAATTCATGCATAATCTTTGTAAAAACAGTGTAATATGATCTATATGCTAAAAATGTTAAAAATTCAGACTCCAAGCCTTTAATTTTCGTAATATGAGGTCTCTCAATTTTAAAAGTGTCATAAAAGTCATAAAAATGGCCCGTATAGGCGAAAAACGGGTCCCCCTCGGTAACCGTGCATAAAATCTCATTATTTTGGAAATTTTGCATAAAATAAAAATATTTTGCTTTAAAATATGTCTAAGGACTAAAACATTTAAATATTTTCGATTTGGTCGTCTCCGGACTCGTCCCCGCTTACCGGTCTCAAACCGTACCGTAAAGCGATTTGCACACGTAACACATAAAATCATCATATAAACACATAAATGACATGCAAATCATATTAAAATAAGGTTTTCCTCCTAGTCATGCATTCAATTCACGTAATTAGGATTTCTGGGCGTTACACATAGTGGAAAGAAAAATTTCTTTAAAGGAAAAGAAAAACCGTTTAAACGATCAGGTACTAATAGCTCTTCTAGTTCGAGTGATTCTAGACAACAGAGAGCTGGACAGAAATATGGTGATTATTGTACCAAATGTGGAGGTCGGCACATCACCGAACAGTGTATAGGAGTGTTTGGTCTTTGCCGTATCTGCAATCAACCTGGACATTTTGCGAGAATGTGTCCTCAACGTGATTCTGGGAGTTCACAGAATACTGGAGCATTACGATCAATGCCCCTGCCAGAAAGGCAAGAGTCTTCTGTGCATTCGTTTCAGCCTCAGAGTCAGCATCAGGGTAGATAGGGAGGAAGCCAGACAGTGAGCCAACCTCCTAGGCAACAAGCGCGAGTGTTTGCATTGACTGAGGAGCAAGCACAAGCAGCCCCTGATGATGTTATTGCAGGTAATTGCTATCTTTGTAATTATCCTGCTTATGTTTTAATTGATACTGGTGCTTCACATACGTTTATATCCGAGCACTTTGTTGTATCGCATGCGTTGCCTGTTGAACCCTTGACTGAGATAGTATCGGTTTATTCACCTCTGGGGAGGGGTATTTTATCGATAAAAACTGTTAGAAATTGTATACTATAGTTTGACAGGTCATGAGATTGAGATTGACTGTGTTGTACTTGAGTTGTCTGATTTTGATTGTATCATCGGTATAGACACGTTAACCAAGTACAGGGCAACAGTAGATTGTTTTCAAAAAGTGGTTCGAATCAGACCTGAGGAAACTGATGAGTGGAAATTTTACGATAAGGGATCACGCGCCAGAATTCCTTTAATTTCTGTTCTTTCCATGACAAATATATTGCAAAAGGGAGCCGAAGGATTCCTGATTTATGCAGTAGATGTGATGAAGACTAGCCCGAAACTGGTTGATATACCAGTAGTTTGTGAATTTGCTGATGTCTTTCCTGACGATATTCCAGGATTGCCTCCATTTCGAGAGGTAGACTTCAGTATTGAATTGATGCCAGGAACACAACCGATATCAAAAGCACCTTATCGTATGGAACCAATTGAATTAAAAGTGTTGAAAGAACAGCTTGAGGATCTTCTTGCCAAAGGATACATTAGACCGAGTGTTTCCCCTTGGGGCGCTCCGGTATTATTTGTACGAAAGAAGGACGGATCAATGAGGCTATGTATTGACTACCGGCAACTAAACAAAGTAACGATAAAGAATCGATATCCGTTACCTTGCATAGATGATTTGTTTGATCAGTTGCAAGGTTCGTCAGTATATTCGAAAATTGATTTGAGATCTGGCTACCATCAATTGAGGATGCGAGATGAGGATATATCGAAAACTGCTTTTCGAACGAGGTATGGTCATTATGAGTTCATTGTTATGCCTTTTGGGTTGACCAATGCTCCAGCTGTGCTTATGGGTCTGATGAATAGAGTCTTTCAGAAATATCTTGATGATTTCGTGATTATCTATATCGATGATTGTCAGGCCTCGTGCTCTTAACAGAGTAAAATCATACAATCACACACAGAAGCTATCAAAAAGCGGGTAAAATTTTCGCTTTTGGCCTGACGGTTTAAAAAAATATAATTTAAAATACCACGATACTCAAAATATATCCCAGTTTATAAAAACAACCAACAGTATAGCATAACAACAGCAACAACAACATGTATCAAACTCTAACGACCAAATACAACGACAATGCACAGGGCATCCCCTGGCTAACTGTACTGATACATATAAATATGCTATACGCTACTGGGATACTCTAACCACCTCCTGGGGCACCATCAGCTGGGTTAAAACCACGACCAGCTGTAAAACCTGGGTTCCCTGAAAACAACACAACAAAGAAAACAACCAAGCCCCAGAGGGACATGGGGTCAAACCCCAGTACGGAGAGCAACTGAAATAGCTAAAAGAAATGCATAAGATAAAATGCAGATGCTATGCATGAGACACCGGATAACAGCTGAAGGCTACAACCGAACAGGGAGCCAAGGAACTCAAATATAGCTCCACAAGATTAGCAACAATCAGTGGCCACGGGGTGTGTTCAAAGTGTGGTAATGAGCCACTCGCCTTGACACAACACCCACATACCAGATGCATCAAACAACTCAACCTGCCGTTGCCTCGCCCATGAACTGTGGTAGTTAACCACTCGGTGCATGGTGGCTAACATATCCCAGCAGGGAGATGAGAGTGCGGTATTGCCGCTCGCCCTCGCATCTTGGTAAGAAACAACAACAATACAACGGAATACAAAGCAATGGCTGCAACAAAATATGAATGCAATATGGGAAATGCGTGTATGCATAAACATAGCAGCTAAAATCAACAGTAATCACGTATGCACACATCAACATCCACGACAATGCACAAGCAGCCATCTAACATTAAAATCTCACATCAATTCCCAGCTACATCACAACCTGCCGTTGCCTCGCCCATGAACTGTGGTAGTTAACCACTCGGTGCATGGTGGCTAACATATCCCAGCAGGGAGATGAGAGTGCGGTATTGCCGCTCGCCCTCGCATCTTGGTAAGAAACAACAACAATACAACGGAATACAAAGCAATGGCTGCAACAAAATATGAATGCAATATGGGAAATGCGTGTATGCATAAACATAGCAGCTAAAATCAACAGTAATCACGTATGCACACATCAACATCCACGACAATGCACAAGCAGCCATCTAACATTAAATCTCACATCAATTCCCAGCTACATCAAGCTCAAATCCGTACCTTAAAACTGCGCAACAATTACCACAAAGGGATCCCGAGAAAACTGGTTGAAAACCTGCTAAACAACGAAGCATAATTCTCAGGGATACTAACAGAAGCTCACGGCTGGGAGCTACGCTCAACCAACGCAATTACTACCAATACAACTAACAGGAAGATTAATTCTAGGCTAGGAACAAGATCTCATCGCCAAGGAATGAAGTTATACCTGAGATACTCAAAATACGAACGGGCAGCAACTTCGCATTCCTCAACTAGCCAACTACAGCCTCCAAAAGTGGTATAAAATGGAAGAGCTTCTCGAGAGGAGTCCAAAGCTACCTCAAACGTACCAAACGGTGGCCGGAAACGACGGGAATTCGCCGGAGAAACTCACGGTGAACAGTAACCCAGGGTTCAAAGCGAAGAAAAACAATCGGGAGAATATTTCTCTAAGTATGGGAATCCAATAATCCAATCGAAGACCAAGTATCCTATATATACACATCTCGACTGCTGATAACAGATCCCACCGACAAAACCAGTCGACACAATCAGCAGATGCAAAACAAACCAACTGCTGAAATCTCAAATAACACTAAGCAAAACGGTGTCGCAGCGACTTTACTAAACGACGTCGCACTGCTTACGTCATCGTATCTGCCATCAGCTGGTCACCGAATCCAATAATCCAATCGAAGACCAAGTATCCTATATATACACATCTCGACTGCTGATAACAGATCCCACCGACAAAACCAGTCGACACAATCAGCAGATGCAAAACAAACCAACTGCTGAAATCTCAAATAACACTAAGCAAAACGGTGTCGCAGCGACTTTACTAAACGACGTCGCACTGCTTACGTCATCGTATCTGCCATCAGCTGGTCACCCAAAACCAGCGACTGGATTTCTCACACAACGCAACATATCTTTGCAGCTGGTACCAGACGCGACATCAAAACGCAGTGTTCCAACTAAATAAAACGACGTAGCTTCGCACACGTCAGCAAATCTGCTGAACTACACAAATGCAACGGCTGGTCCCCCAGCGCTAACCAAAACGACGTCGCCAACACTAATCCAAATGATAGCGTTTTGCGCCCGCTACAGGAACTTGCTGCCAACAGATATCACCCAGCAGATACCTCACAAAACGTCGCCGTTTTGAAGTTCTTTAGCGCTCTCTGCTGAAATCCACGTAAGCGTTGCTGCTGGCAGATCCTACCCAACGACTGGTTACTCAACGCAAAACGACGGCATATTGACTTCCCGCAATACAATTACGCATTGCGACTGATTTTCACTACCGACCAGCTTCCACAACAAACCAGCTTTTACCACAAAATACCAAAAATACGAAAACTTCCAGAATTGCTTAAAATGTGAAATCTGACCCGAAAATGCCAACCAAACTTCCAAACAGAGATCTGAACCACCAGAACTCCCTAAAAACCGATTAATCCAACCAAATCAATCGTATACAATTCCAGGTCTCACATTTCTCCCCCACTAAAAAGGATTTCGTCCTCGAAATCAAACAACAACAATTCTGATACACAACACAGCAGCAAATTACAAAACAGGAACTCGCCTAACACATGGCCAAGAGTTCAAGATAACTGGGCAAACAATCTACAACAATAGGCCTTTCTGCCTTTTCCTCGCGAGGCCCAACAAGGGAAGAAATACAACCAAAAGCTACAAACTACTGGAAATTTAGCTCAACAGCTACTCAAACAGATGCGGCCACTCGCGCTGCATCTTTTCTTCCAGCTCCCAAGTAGCCTCTTCCATGCCATGTTTGCTCCACTGCACCATTACCAACGGAATGGTCTTATTCCTCAACTGTTTCTCTTTTCGGCCAAGGATCTGCAAGGGATATTCCTGATAGCTCAACGACTGATCTAGCTCCACCTTGTCAGTTCTAAGCACATGAGACGGATCTGGCTCGTACTTCCTCAACATGGAAACATGAAAGACTTCATGTAGAGAAGACAATTCCGAAGGCAACAATAGCCGATACGCTAAAGGGCCAATCCTCTCAACAATCTCATACGGTCCGACGTAACGAGGGGCTAACTTTCCCTTGCATCCAAAGCGCATAACACTACAAAACGGAGAAACTTTGAGAAATACACGATCACCAACCTGAAACTCGAGAGGTCGACGCCTCTTGTTCGCATAACTGGCTTGGCGATCCTGGGCAGCTTTCATCCGCTGTCGAATTAGATCCACATGATCCTTAATTTGCTGCACAAAGTCAGGGGAAGATAGCTGCTTCTCCCCCACTTCTTCCCAACATACCAGCGATCTGCACTTCCTGCCGTACAAAGCCTCAAAAGGCGCCATGCCAATCGTCACCTGATAGCTGTTATTGTAGAAAAACTCTGCTAAAGACAACGCGTCTTGCCAGCTACCTCCGAAATCCAACACAACAGCTCGCAACATATCCTCCAACGTCTGGATAGTTCGCTCATATTGGCCACCTGTCTGGGGGTGATATGCGGTGCTCATCACCAATCTGGTACCCAAAGCTGTTTGCAAACTCTTCCAAAACCTGGAAGTAAACCTCGGATCTCGGTCGGAAACGATCGAAACAGGCACACCGTGCAGTCTAACAACAAAATCAACGTACAGCTTTGCCATTTTCTTCAATGAGAAGGTCATCCCATAGGGAATAAAATGTGCAGACTTCGACAGTCGGTCTATAACCACCCAAATAGCATCACATCCTCTGCTGGAACGAGGCAGATGCGTCACAAAATCCATAGAAATGTGCTCCCAATTCCATTGGGGAACTTCCAAACTCTGCAACAGACCATCGGGTCTCATATTTTCGGCCTTAACCATCTGACAGTTTAAACAACGAGCGAAAAACCAGTAACGTCACTCTTCAGGCCAGCCCACCAGAAGTGCGGCTTCAAAGCATGGTACATCTTCCGTGCACCAGGATTAACACTATGTCTGCTACAGTGTGCTTCCCGAAGGATCTCCTCCTTCAAATCAATGAGGTTTGGCACAACCAACCTGCCACGAAACCTCAAACACCCATCGGACGAGACAGAATAATCCTCAAGTTCGCCAGCCCTGACCTTCAACTTTAACTCGTGGATAGACGGATTAGTCCTCTGAGCTGCTCGAATACTAGAAACAATCTGTGGCTCCACTTGGAAAGAAGAAACCACCACACAATCCTCAGCCGGGTAGAATCTCCAACCCGTAGTGTTAAGATGCTCCTGATCCTTAGAGATGTACAATGAAGCGAGCATCTCACTAGCCTTCCTGCTTAAAGCATCGGCCACTACGTTCGACTTCCCAGACTGATACTTAATCTCGCAATCAAAGTCCTTTAGTAGCTCCATCCAACGACGTTGTCTCATGTTCAAGTCAGGCTGCGAAAATAGGTACTGCAAACTTTTGTGGTCGGAGTACACCACAAACTGCTCGCCATACAGGTAATGACGCCAGATCTTCAGCGCAAAGACCACCGTTGCAAGCTCCAAATCATGGACTGGATAACGAGTCTCGTGCGGTTTCAACTGCCGCAAGGCATACGCAATTACTCGACCATTCTGCATCAAAAAACAGCCCAATCCATTGAGCGAAGCGTCAGAACAAACAATGAAACCACCTGAACCAGACGGCAGAGCTAACACAGGTGCAATAGTCAACTTCTCCTTGAGCAGTTGAAAGGCATTCTCGCACTGCTCAGTCCATACAAACCTCTTGTCCTTATGTGTCAGTTGAGTCATCGGCTTGGCTATGCTAGAGAAACCTTCGATGAAACGACGGTAATAGCCCGCTAGACCCAAGAAACTGCGAATCTCGGAAACATTTCTGGGACGCTCCCAGTTCAGAACATATTCTGATTTATTCGAAGAATCTGTGCAATCACACTAATCATCTTAGAATAGTTTTGAAGACTTTACGAGATGAGATTGTATGCAAAGTTGTCGAAATGCGAGTTTTGGTTGCGGAAAGTGGTATTCCTTGGACATATTATTTCAGGAGATGGTATTTCTATCGATCCGAGCAAAATAGAAGCAGTGATTAATTGGCCTAGACCGACATCTGTGCCAGAAATTAGAAGTTTATGGGCCTAGCAGGGTATTACCGATGGTTTATCCAAGATTTCTCGAGTATTGCGAAGCCTAATACTCAACTGACACAGAAGAATGCACCCTTTATTTGGTATGAAGCTTGTGAAGCCAGCTTTCTTGAGTTGAAAAAAAAAATTGACTACAGCACCAGTTTTGACAATCCCTTCGGTACTGGTGGTTTTGTTGTTACTGTGATGCTTCTCACCAAGGATTGGGATGTGAATGCAGCGAGGACATGTTATCGTATATGCCTCGAGACAATTGAAGCCACATGAGATCCGGTATCCAATTCATGATCTTGAATTGTTTTTGCATTAAAGATATGGAGACATTATCTTTACGGTGAGAAATTTGAAATCTTTTTGGATCATAAAAGTCTGAAATATCTGTTCTCGCAGTCTGAATTAAATATGAGACAACGAAGATGGCTAGATTTATTGAAAGACTTTGATTGCGAAATCAAATATTATCCAGGGAAATCCAATGCAGCAGCCGATGCCCTTAGTAGAAAGGTATGTGCTTTGTACTTGACTACTGTGGGTGTATCTAGTTTGATAGAAGATTGCTGTATTTCTGGATATTTATTTGAGACAGATAGGCGTGTTGGGGATCCGGATCCGCCCCCCGGCGAGGCAGCGGAAGAACAAAGAATAAAGGCCGGGAGACGATCAATACGAAAAACAACAATACAAATATCGTCATTCATAGGGCGTTCAAAACGAATACCTTGCTGGCACTTGTGCCTGGCTCCAACCGGAATTACAAGAACCCGGCTCTTCTCGGTAGATTGCGGTAGATAACGCCAATCCGGTCCATGACCAGAACCGAGACTCCTTCGTCAGGCTGCACTAGAAGAACTGACGAATTCTGCACGAACGGATTCTCCTCGAAAAACTAGGCCGGAACGATTTCCGGCGAAGCGGCGGCGGGCGGCGCACGGCGGCGACGTGAGTTGAGAGAGGGGCGGCGCAATTTAGGGTTATGTTTTTGGAGTTATAACACAAGTGTTTTAGGTTAAGTCATAATCCTATATTAAATAGAATAGGTGATGGACTTGGATCCGGCCCAACGGGCCCGGGTCCAACGGATGAACATTCGTTTCATCTCCATCACCGAGAATTCACCGTAACTCCGATCGCCGATCCGATCGGACCGATCGACTCAGTTTCCGAAACTGAATAATATGATCTGAAAAACCATTTTTCAGAACCCCAGTGCAAAATGACCGTTTTGCCCCTCAACAGCGGGAAACCTCGGTTTGACCCCTGTTGACTTTTAGGAAGTCACACTTCCCGAAATCCTCTTCTCGTGCTCAACACATTGAGCTGAGTATCCGTGCGGGAATCTCGAATCTAGTACTTGTGTGACCCTCAATGGTTCAGGGATACAGCTAGCCGTGGGCCCACAACCATTATGGCTCCGGAATCACAATTCCGGACTTGCCCAACGGATCATGGTAAAGCGTCTAGCAACATCGCCCCATGATCCCCTAGGTATCACTGATAGTGCCTGCAAGAACCAGTCGATCGTGGTTAGCGTACAGTACGGTCCTTTCAATCCATATATCCCGATCAGATCAACGACCATTGGTAAATCGAGAGTCGCTAGAGATCCGATAGCTATGCATACATCTTGGAGATCAAAATAGTGACATCGCGAGTGTAACTAGGAAAACACATTTACCTCGTGACACTCAGAGTATACGCGACATCCGGTCTAGTCGAGATCATGCCATACATAATACTACCTATAGCCGAGGCATATGGTACACGTGCCATGCTCTCTATCTCTTCATCAGTCTTTGGACACATAGACTTGGATAGAGTGACCCCGTGGCACATAGGTAGGTGTCCTCTCTTGGACTCTTCCATAGAGAACCTCTTAAGTATGGTATCGATGTAGGTAGCTTGGGTGAGTCCGAGCATCCGTTTAGATCTATCCCGATAGATCTGTATTCCAAGAATATAAGATGCTTCACCAATGTCCTTCATCGAAAATCTACTAGACAACCATAATTTAGTTGACTGCAACATTCCTACATCATTCCCAATGAGTAGAATGTCATCAACATAAAGTACGAGGAACGTCACGGCGCTTTTAACTACCTTCTTGTAAACGCATGGCTCCTCGGGATTCTTGATGAAACCAAATTCCTTAATTGTTTCATCGAATCTCAGGTTCCAACTTCGCGATGCCAGTTTGAGACTGTAGATCGATCTCTGAAGCTTGCATACCTTATGCTCCCTTCCAACAGATGTGAAACCCTCAGGCTGCGTCATATAGATCTCTTCCTTAATGTTTCCATTAAGGAACGCAGTTTTCACATCCATTTGCCATATTTCATAGTTGTACCATGCGGCTATGGCTAACAGTATTCTAATTGACTTGAACATTGCAACTGGCGAGAAGGTTTCATCATAGTCAACACCTTGCCTTTGAGTGTAACCTTTCGCGACCAGTCGTGCCTTGTAGGTCATTACCTTACCATCAGGCCCAAGTTTCCTCTTGTATACCCATTTACACCCAATAGGAACAATTCCTTCGGGAGGGTTAACGAGAGTCCAAACTTGGTTAGCATGCATCGAGTCAAACTCAGACTGCATTGATTCAAGCCATAAGTTAGAATCAGCATTGAAAATTGCCTCCTTGAAATTTCTTGGATCAGATCCAAAAACTTGATCACCTTGATCATCTTCAAGGAGAAAACCATATCTCTCAGGAGCTCTAGGAATCCTTTCGGATCTCCTAGGTGCGACCATATCTGGTACTGGCTCAGTAGGTGCGGGAGATTCACTTGGTACTTCAATTGGTTCTCGAACCTCTTCGAGTTCTGCTATTTTGCCCTTTCTATCAAGTAGAAATTCCCTTTCCATAAAGGTGGCATTCCTAGAGACAAACACTTTTGTCTCCTGGGATAGTAGAAATAGTATCCAATGGAATTCTTTGGATACCCAATGAAGTAGCATAAGATGGATCTCGTATCCAGCTTATCTCCCACTGTCTGCTTCACGTAAGCAGGACATCCCCAAATCCTCATAAATGAGTACTTGGGTGGTTTGCCCATCCATATCTCATATGGAGTCTTATCCACTGCCTTGGTGTGGACATTGTTCAACAACATTACCGCCGTTTCGAGCGCATAGCCCCAAAACGAGGTCGGAAGCTCAGTGAAACTCAACATAGATCGAACCATGTCCAACAACAAGGTCCGATTACGACGCTCCGCTACACCATTGAGCTGTGGTGGGGCCGGAGGGATCCACTGTGAGAGAATCCCATTCTCCCTCAGATAATCTTGAAACTCAGTACTTAAGTATTCACCACCTCGATCAGATCGAAGTGCCTTAATACTTTTGCCCAACTGATTTTCTACTTCAGCCTTGAATTCTTTGAACCTTTCAAAGGATTGGTGGTTTTGTTGTTTATTGTGATGCTTCGCACCAAGGATTGGGCTGTGTTCTGATGCAGCGAAAACATGTTATTGCATATGCTTCGAGACAATTGAAGCCACATGAAATCCGATATCCAATTCATGATCTTGAATTGGCAGCCATCGTATTTGCATTAAAGATATGGCGACACTATCTATATGGTGAGAAATTTGAAATCTTTTCTGATCACAAAATTCTGAAATATCTATTTTCGCAGTCTGAATTGAATATGAGACAAAGAAGATGGCTGGATTTATTGAAAGACTTTGATTTCGAAATCAAATATTGTCCAGGAAAATCGAATGCAGCAGCAGATGCCCTTAGTAGAAAGGTTTGTGCTTTATCCTTGACCACTGTGGGTGTATCTAGTTTGATAGCAGATTGTTGTATTTCTGGATATTTATTTGAGACAGATATGAAACCTATGAGAGTTTATGCTATCAGTTCTGAACTTGAATTACTGATTCTAATCAAAGAAGCACAAAAGAGAGATCCGAATATCCAGAAGTCAATTGAGATGGTCAGATCTGGACATAAATCTGAATATCGGGTAAGCGCTGATGATGTCTTGTATATGAATAACAGACTTGTTGTTCCAGATATTACAGAGTTGAAACAACAGATTTTTAACCGAGGCTCACAGAAGTAAATTCAGTATTCACCCTGGTGGCAGAAAGATGTACAATGATTTGGAAAAGCAATACTGGTGGAAGCAAATGAAGTCTGAGGTGACTGATTTTGTTTCCAAATGCTTGAATTGCCAACAGGTGAAGGCTGAAAGAAAGAACCTGCTGGTTTATTACAAAAATTATCAGTTTCTGAATGGAAATGTGATCACATTTCTATGGATTTTGTGACGAAATTGCCACGATCTTCCCGAGGATGTGATGCTATTTGGGTAATTATCGATAGGTTAATGAAATCTGCTTGCTTTATTCCTTATCGAATGACCTACGACATGATCAAATGGCGGATTTCTATGTTCGAGAAGTGGTAAGACTTCATGGTGTGCCAAAATCGATTGTATCGGATCGAGATCTGAGATTCACTTCACACTTTTGGAGTAGCTTGCAACAAGCTCTAGGTACGAAATTACATTTAAGTACCGCTTATCATCCTAAAACCGATGGGCAATCAGAACGAACTATTCAGACTCTTGAGGACATGCTTAGAGCTGTAGTACTAGATTTTGGTAATACCTGGCAAGATTCATTACCGCTTGTGGAATTTTCATATAACAACAGTTATCAGGCGAGTATTGAGATGGCTCCATTTGAGGCACTGTATAGAAGAAAATGTCGTTCACCATTGTATTGGGATGATGTGTCAGAAGTACCTGAATTAGGACCAGATATGATCAAAGAAATGACTGAGAAAGTG
Source organism: Dorcoceras hygrometricum (assembly GCA_001598015.1). Lineage (NCBI taxonomy): Eukaryota > Viridiplantae > Streptophyta > Magnoliopsida > Lamiales > Gesneriaceae > Dorcoceras > Dorcoceras hygrometricum. Next base: position 705,403 of record KV001423.1, on the reverse strand, counting down.
AAGGTAATTCAACAAAAATGATAACATCGCAACATAGACAGACTAGATATGCATGCTCAGAACATCACAATGTCCCTACCAATGAAACATTGGTACTTCACATCGCAGATGCTAGTCTCGAACTCGGGCGGCCTTATCCTCATTTTGACGGCCCAATCGACTAGGAACATGTTCAGAATACACAGCGACTATTAGATGTGTTTCATGATAGCCGTCATACCCACTATCACATCTAACATACGCTTTAGTGCATTCTAGGTCTTTACTCAACGCAATTGTAAATCATTACACACATAATGAAAGTAAAGAACGCCATATAAGAAAATGCGAATATCATATATAAAGACTGTTTGTACAAGAGTCTATAAAACCCACACGCCACAAGTTGGCTAGTTGGGCATCTACTCTAACAAGGCGACCGATGAGAGTTTGTGCTATCCGTGCGGAACCTGAATTACTGATTCGAATCAAAGAAGCACAAAAGAGAGATCCGAATATCCAGAAGTCAGTTGAGATGGTCAGATCTGGACATCAATCCGAATATCGGGTAAGCGCTGATGATGTCTTGTATGTGAATAACAGACTTATGGTTCCAGATGTAACAGATTTGAAGCAACAGATATTGAACGAAGCGCATAGAAGTAGATTCAATGTACATCCTGGAGGTAGAAAAATGTACAATGATTTGGAAAAGCAATACTGGTGGAAGCAAATGAAGTCTGAGGTGACTGATTTTGTTTCCAAATGCTTGAATTGCCAACAGGTGAAGGCTGAAAGAAAGAACCTGCTGGTTTATTACAAAAATTATCAGTTTCTGAATGGAAATGTGATCACATTTCTATTGATTTTGTGGCGAAATTGCCACGATCTTCCCGAGGATGTGATGCTATTTGGGTAATTAAGAGCTGTAGTACTAGATTTTGGTAATACCTGGCAAGATTCATTACCGCTTGTGGAATTTTCATATAACAACAGTTATCAGGCGAGTATTGAGATGGCTCCATTTGAGGCACTGTATAGAAGAAAATGTCGTTCACCATTGTATTGGGATGATGTGTCAGAAGTACCTGAATTAGGACCAGATATGATCAAAGAAATGACTGAGAAAGTGAAGGTAATTCAACAAAAAATGATAACATCGCAACATAGACAGACTAGATATGCGAATTTCAGACATCGACCGTTGTGCTTTGAAACAGAGGACAGAGTATTCTTGAAAATTTCTCCCTTCAGGGGTACAATTCGATTTGGAAAACGAGGGAAATTGTCTCCACGATTCATTGGTCCTTATGAAATTCTCGAGAAGATAGGAGATCTTGCTTATCGACTTGCATTACCTCCGTCTCTTTCGGGTATACATGATGTCTTTCATGTATCGATGCTAAGGAAATATCTGCCTGATGCATCTCATATTATTCCTGCTGATGAAGCTGAACTTGATGAAACTCTCAGTTACTTTGAACAACCGATTCAGATACTGGACCGAAAAGAAAAGCAACTCCAAACGAAAACCATTCCATTGGTAAAGATTCAATGGAATCAACATGGAGTTGAAGAAGCCACCTGGGATGTGGAAGATGACATGAGACAACGCTTTCCCTATCTATTCTAATGAGGTAAGTTCTCATTTAGTCTCTGCTATTTCAATATTCTTATGTGTATGGAATGTTAGAAAAAAACTGCTTGTGAGTTCGAGGATGAACTCATGTGTTAGAGGGGGAGAAATGTAATGCCCGGGATTATGATATTAGACTTGATGATTTCGAATTTTCAGACTTTAGATTTTGATGAATTTTGGTTGATGATTCAGATTTCTTCTGGAAATGTTGCATTTCAAGTTGAAATTCTTTCGAATGAAATCGGGTTGAAATTCGAAGTTGAATTGGTGAATTTTGGTAGGAATCTGATGTCCTGGTGTTTTGATGAAAGCTGGTAGAAGACGACCAGTTGTTGATGATACAGGAGTGATACACGGTTATGTTGAGAAAACCAGTCGTAGAGAAAAACCAGTCGTAGCGGAAAACCAGTCGTTGCGTTGATCAGTAGTTGCATTGTGAGGGATCTGCTTGCGACTGGGTGACCAGCTTTTGGTGTGAGGAACCAGTCGCTGATGAGAAGCGACGTCGTTTTATGGAGGTTAAAACGCAGCGTTTTGAATGAAGTGGTGTTGATATGCAGAAAACAGAGATCTTCTCCTATAAATTAGATTGAATTCGAATCCTTGTAACTTTTGATACAGACATCAGAATTCGATTCTGTGAATTTCTCTGGAATTCTTGTGATAAGGAGTTAGAAGTAGTAATTGAAGCAGTTCCAAAACAGAGATAAACGAAAGTATAATTTGACATGAGAGTCAGGGACTTGAATACTCGAGAATGATAATTCTTGAGTTATCCCGCCAAATCACATACTTTATAACTGTTGTTCTTGATTTAGAACTTGAAGTTATGTTTGTCGATCCATCACAGGTAGTGGATCTTTAATTGATATGAGATTATATGATACGAGGAGAACATGAATTGATTCTAAGGCAAAGGTCTGAGGAGACCTTGTTTTCGAAGTCTGAGTTGATTTCGTTAGATGGATATCCATGTCAAGATCGGATACGAATCTTGATGGCATTGATGTGAAATGGAATCAATTCTTAGTCGAAAAGAAGGGATATGTTCAGTTTATTATGAGTTAATATTTTTGTTATGAACTTCTTTATGTTATCGCATGAACCTGTCGTTTATACTGAGATTGTTTCTCACCGGAGTGTTCCGGCTGTTGTTTTGTTTTGTATGTGTGCATGACAACAGGAGGAAAGAGCTGAATTGGTGGGACAGGGGTAGCAAGAACCTAGAAGAAGTGCGACAAACGAAAAGACTAGGAACCTGCTGTTAGTTTAGCTTCTTGGACAAGTATTGCTAGTCTTTGTTGTATCTGGTTTTGTAATGCAACTGGTCAGGAGTTATGGCTGTGAACTTATAGTGTGTAAATCATTGTACAATGTATGCCCTGTTTATAAACAAACAGCCTTTACGACATCATTTGAGTTTCCTTAGCTCACCGTTGCATATTAAGAGTTAATCAAGAATATGAGAGAAACAAGTTTTTAAAACAAAAAAAAAGAAGTGTATGCATAAAACCAGATTCGACATAGTAAACTCATTGGTTTAATTAGTCGCCATAAGATGAGATTAGAATAATTGTCGAAAGAGAGTCTCACAATTCTAGTCTGGGATTTTCAACCCGTTGTGTTGCACCCGAGGAGATGGCCATGGCAGTATTTGGCTTTATAGGACCATCAGTGATGACGGACCACATATCGTCATCAAACGAACCGGACTCTAGATATTTTTTTTAAATCATGTGCATAATACATAAACTAAAAGTATGGCTCGCTCCCTTTAAAACATTTCTCAACATTCTTTAAACATAACTAAATGAATATTTTAAAACATTAAATCATCCATGCTGTTCAAAAATCAGAGTACGTAAAAATTGTGAAAACTGAACATGCTAAATAAAATATCTGGAAATGTATCATGACATGAATAAAGACGTCAGAGTGGCCACGAGGTACAGCTGCAGCAGGCGCTCAGAGGTCCTCACCACCAGTAGGGATAAACTCATCAATAGTCTCACCTGCATCATTTAAACCTAGCAAGCCTAAAGCCCAGCATGCTCTATCTTTTAAAATAGCAAAGTACGTATAATAAAACCACATGCAAGCACATACGCATAATGAAATAACATCAAAACATGTAAGCATGGATGGTCGTAAAACATGGTTCGTAACGTATCATAACATATCATAATCATATGACATACATAATAAGACATGACGTAACGTAACATAAAAATGTATGAGTCGGATCAATGAAATATGAGCGGGCGTATGATTGATCAATCGAAAGAACCAACGTACGTGGTTCACCCGACCTTACCACGGGATCCCACACACCTCTATGCCACTTCACCATGTCGTGATCACATGGATCCATAGGCTCGTATACATTAAAACAGGGGATCCTCAGGCCCGGTATCTCGACAAGCTCCCATAATTAAACTTACCACAAATCACTTCAATCCCTCGGGTTTTCTTAAAAAAACATTCCTTTTAACGTTTCATAAATTCTCATGATGCGTGCATTTCATAAAAACATGTAATTTAAAAGCTTAGTCCGTCAATATATATTTAATTCCTTCATTTAAAACATTGTCATACATAGAATACTACATATATAATTAAATATATATTCCCGGACTTCTATATTTTCTACTTCGGTCAAGGACTGGTTCAGGTGCCTGACCCACTACTTGTAAACCCAAAAAGAACCTAGACTTAACTTAAAATTGAACTTAGCCCTAAACATGACTTGACCCAAAACTTTAAAATCAACCTTTAAAATTTCTAAAATATTCCATGTTTTACTAAAATCAAATATTTAAAATTTGACTAAATAAAGACCCATTGACCAATTTTGATTAAATAAAATCCCAATGACCATAATTTTGACTTTAAAACTTAAAAATAAAATATTAGATCCAACAATAATTAAAAGTTGACTAGATATTTTGACTTTAAAAGGTTGGACCCAATAATCTTAAAGTTGGACCCTATACTTTAAAATTAAAATAATCGGTCTGGAATTAAAATAAGTTGGACCAAACTTAAAACATTTTGACTCGACCTTCGGCTAACCGACTCGGTACAGCCATGACAATTTAAAAATCACACATGCTAAAAATCATTTTCTAGGCATTAATTTGTCATGAAAATTTCCAAAATATCATTAAACAAATAAATTCTAAAAATGCTAGAAAACATCTTAAAATTTGCTTAAAACATCATATAACATCATGCACGAACTTTGTCAGGCCCCGTGCTAATCGACCAAGATCAAAGCACAATTAAGCACATAATCGCGGAAGCATAAAAACATGGCTTAAAAATTTTTCGAAATATATGGCCTGAACTCAAAACCGTCATTCAAAATAATACATACTCAAAATAGGATTTACTCAAATCCAATAACAAACAGGAAACCAATCAAGCATAAATAACACATTCCCAATACATAAAAACTCAGGGCATCCCCTGGTTCAATACATAATATAAATACACTGGAACTCAACCAAACGGGGATCTACTAGCTGGAGCTCCACTCTGTCCAGCCAGATTACCTGTGGCTCTTGCAATGGGTAGCACAGACCCAAGAACACAGAAGCAGGAAAAGAAATACGAGGTCAAACCTCAGTACGAAGAGCACTAAGACAACAACAACTCATAAACATGCAGTAAATCGAAACATGAATGCATGAGAGCTGTCAAAGAATCAGCCAATCTAGGCCAACGAGTCAGCTGGCAAATTAAAGGCGAGCCTCTATACCACACACAACCAATCAGCCGGTGGAAATCATCGGTCCGTGATATTCAGGGCTGGCCACTCAATTACCCATCACTGCTTGGTGGTATTCAGACACGACGAATCAGTCGGTCACCACTCCGATGATAGCGTTGGACCTTTCAGGCATGACACATCTGTCTGCCGATCACAACGTGGCTCTTTCTCGGGTTCTCAATCAATCATTAGGCTCAATATGTATGCATGTATGCCATGAAATTCAAATCTGATTTCAACATGCATGATTTACATAAAATAGAACATATAATTCAAGCAATGAGCCAAACCTGTTTCACGTAAAACACAGAATACACAGAACACCATTCATGCTCCAAAACACTACACGCTTATGTCAAAGCTGTAATCAGAAGCTCAATTCGTACCTCAATGCTCAGATTCTACCTCAACAGATCTCACCAGGGCACGGCAAACTCAGCCTTCTTTAATCTGCTCCTTCGATAAACACAGCAGGAACTGCCTGGGAACTCAAATCTGTCAAGAAATCTCATAACTTAGCTCCATTCTGAACTTCTACACCCTACTGCCTACGGTCAGAACTCATATCTGGTTCTACCTATCAACGTAGGTTCTAACAGCTAGCAGTAAGCTTGAAACAGTAAGGAAACACTTACCCAGAAGCTCAAACGAGCTAAAGAACTCTCGGGTCAGCTATCGCAGAAATTCACGAACACTGAAATTCCTTCGTGCTCCTCCTACACGTCGACTCAGGTCGCCTAACTGGTAACAATCGAAAGGGATAAGGGAGACGAGTTCAGCGCCACCCACCTTGCTCCAAACTACGTCGGAAATCGACGGTAAATTGGAGAATTAGTGTTCGATGAACAGTAACTATCGAGGGTTTCACTGGGGAAGACGATAAGAAATATCGGGTTCAAAATACGTTACGTGCTAATCAGCTGTTGCATTAAATGTTCGAGTCAAGCCTACAGTGAAAGTCAACACCGACATAAACAGATCTCTGCATCAGATCTTAGCGCTAAGGCACAAGTCCTCAAATCTCATCCCAGCGTTAAATCTGAGTTCTCAACGCTAACGCTAAACACAAGCGTAACTACTCAAAACGACGATGCACCAAGGTTCCTGCTCACACAAGCAAAACGACGTCGCACTGCCTCATGTATGAAACAGATCTCAGCACTCACTGCTGCTCACGCTCATCCAGATCTCTCATCAGATTCTAGAGCTAACACCCGTTGTCAACCCAGAAACGTTGACTAACACGTGTCCTCTCCTCGTTAACTCTCACATTCGTGCGCTTATAACTGATAGCGCTTACCCAAATCTGAGCACCGTTGACCAACGTTGACATCTAATCATGCCCCCCTGAACAGATTCCACACATACTAGAGAGATCTGAATCCACGACACGACGACGCATCACTTCCCACGCTAGACTCGACTATTCAGATATCTCTCTCTAGCACCACAACTGAGTATTCACCTCTGAAACTTACTAGAAATCAGATCCCGAAGGAAAACTTGCAAATCACCCTAAAATTGACGCAGATCTCACCCGATAGAAACCAGTAACTCAAAGCTGAACAGCCCTTTGCCAAATCTGGAAATCACCAACCAGATTCGACCAAAATTCTCAAATATGACATTCGAAAATCCACAACTCCCGTGACTAATCCCAAACCAAATCTGATTACTATATTAATCACTAATTGTCGAATCTCAATCCTCACATTCTCCCCATATTAAGAGATTTCGTCCTCGAAATCAAAGGCAAACGCAGAACAAAATCAACAAAACACCAAAACTAACCAACTCAACTCCACTGTCAAAGCTCAAACAGCTGAGGCCACTCTTGTCTCATCTTCTCCTCAACTTCCCAGGTGGCTTCCTCTCGGCCATGATTACTCCATTGAACCATCACCAACGGAATAATATTATTCATCAACTGCTTCTCCTTTCTATCCAGGATCTGCACTGGATACTCAACATAACTCAAGGCAGAATCTAGCTCAACTGCCATGATTACTCCATTGAACCATCACCAACGGAATAATATTATTCATCAACTGCTTCTCCTTTCTATCCAGGATCTGCACTGGATACTCAACATAACTCAAGGCAGAATCTAGCTCAACTTCATCAGTCCTCAACACATGGGATGGATCTGGCTCATATTTTCTCAACATTGACACATGAAAAACATCATGTATTGCTGCTAACTCATCAGGCAACTGCAATCTATAAGCCAACTGTCCAATCCTCTCAACAATCTCAAATGGACCAACGAATCTAGGAGCTAACTTGCCCTTAAATCTGAACCTCATTACGTTCTTGAAAGGAGAAATCTTAAGGAACACTCGATCACCAACTTCAAATTCAAGAGGTCGGCGTCTTCTGTTAGCATAGCTAGTGAAATGATCTTGTGCAGCCTTCATTCTACTTCGAATCAACGAAACCTGCTCTTTCATATGCTGCACAAAATCAGGAGTCGAAAGCTGTTTCTCACCAACTTCTTCCCAGCAGATCGGAGATCTACACTTACGACCATACAACGCTTCACATGGAGCCATCCCGATAGTCACTTGGTAGCTGTTGTTATAAGAAAACTCAACCAAGGATAAGGAATCCTGCCAGCCACCATTTAAATCCATCACAATTGCTCACAGCATATCTTCTAAAGTCTGAATGGTCCTCTCAGATTGACCATCTGTCTGGGGATGATAAGCAGTGCTCATTGCCAATCTTGAACCCATCGCTGCTTGCAAACTCTTCCAGAATCAAGATGTTAATCGTGGATCTCTGTCAGAAACTATCGAAATAGGCACTCCATGAAATCTAACCACATGGTCGATATACAGCTTCGCCATTTTCCTCATCGAACACCTCACATCATAGGGAATGAAATGGGCTGACTTCGAAAGTCTATCAATCACCACCCAAATCGCATCGTATCACCTACTCGATCGAGGTAAATGAGTCACAAAGTCCATGGCAATGTGCTCCCAATTCCACTGAGGAACTTCTAAACTCTGCAACAATCCACCAGGTCTCATCCTTTCGGCCTTGACTTGCTGTCAATTTAAACATCGAGCAACAAAACCAGAAATGTCGCTCTTCATGCCTTCCCACCAGTAGTAAGACTTCAAGGCATGGTACATTTTTCTCTCGCCCGGATGCACACTGTACCGACTACAATGCGCTTCATTCAAAATAGTCTCTTTCAAATCAATCAGGTTCGGAACCACTAATCTTCCTCGAAATCTCAGACACCCATCAGAAGCAACAGTAAAATCTTCAGACTGACCATCCTGGGCCTTAATCTTCATCTCATGAATGTAAGGATCAGTCCTTTGTGCCTCCCTGATGTCAATCACAATCTGTGGTTCAATCTGAATCGAAGAAACTATGAAATACTGATCACTCGGTTGAAAGCACCAACCAGAAGTACCCAACTGATCGTGGACTTTCGAGATACTCAAAGATGTTAGCATCACAGGCTGGTATTTCCTACTCAAAGCAGAGGCTACTAAGTTCATCCGCCCAGGCTGATACTGAATCTCACAATCAAAATCCTTGAGCTACTCCATCCAACGACGCTGTCTCATATTCAGATCTTACTGAGTGAAAATATAATTCAAACTCTTGTGATCGGTGTAAACCACAAACTCCTCACCATACAAATAGTGACGCCAGATCTTCAAGGCAAAAACAATCGCTGCCAATTCTAAATCATGAACGGGATATCTCGTCTCATGGGGCTTCAACTGTCGAGACACATACGCAATCACGTACCCGTTCTATATCAGAACACATCCCAAACCACTCAGAGATGCATCGGAGCAAACCACAAAACCTCCAGATCCAGATGGTAAAGCCAACACAGGAGCAGTAGTCAACTTCTCCTTAAGTGTTTGAAAACTCGACTCGCACTCATCAGTCCAAACAAACTTCCTATCTTTCTGGGTCAACTGAGTCATCGACCTGGCTATCGAAGAAAACTTCTCAATAAAATGCCTATAATAGCCAGCCAAACCCAATAAACAACGAATCTCAAAGACCTTCCTCGGTCGCTCCTAGTTAAGAACCGCTATAACCTTACTAGGATCCACAGAGATTCCTTGTGCAGAGATGACATGACCCAAAAAGATCACTCTATCCAGCCAAAATTCGCACTTGCTGAACTTGGCATACAACTGCGAGTTTCTCAATTTCTGCAATACCAATCTCAGGTGCTCCTTATGCTCTCTGAAACTCCTTGAATACACCAAGATGTCATCTATGAAGACAATCACGAATCGATCGCGATTCATCAAATCCATGAAAACAGCTGGGGCATTCGTCAACCCAAACGGCATCACAAGAAACTCATAATTCCCATATCTCGTCCGGAAAGCTGTCTTCGCTACATCAGCGTCTCTAATTCGCAACTGGTGATATCCAGAGCGCAAATCAATCTTCGAGTATACGGCCGATCCTTGCAACTGATCAAACAAGTCATAAATCCTCGGCAACGGATACTTATTCTTGATCGTTGCTTTATTCAACTGCCGAAAATCAACGCACATCCTCATAGACCCATCTTTCTTATTTACAAACAAAATCGGAGCTCCCCAAGGCGACATACTCAGTCTGATGAAGCCTTTATCAAGAAGATCTTTTAACTGCTGCTTGAGTTCTTTCAACTCAGCTGGCGCCAAACGATACGGAGCTCTAGAAATCGGGCTGTCCCTGCACCAACTCTATACTAAAATCGATCTCCCTTCTCGAAGGGAATCCAGGAATCTCATCTGGAAACACGTCTGGCAATTCTCGGACAATTGGAACATCGCTCAACTGCAATCGCGAATCTTGGGAAACATCGAGCGCATAGATCATAAATCCAGAGTTACCCAGCAACAACAGACTTGTGAGGCTCTCTGCTCACAATTACTCTCCTAATCTCATCTTATGGGCGGTTCATTAGCGTGTAATTTAAATCTCGAGTTTAAGTAGTGAAATCTGGACAAGTTTTTTTTTTTTTTTTTAGCAGTTGGTCCCAAAAGCTGGTTATTAGCAACTGTACAGAACTATGGATGCATTCCAAAACTATCTATTCATAAATAGAGCAACTAGTACAACGATTATTACATGATCAGTTTGTCGCTATAAGATCTGACCAGCAGTATTAAAACCAGATTTCATGCTAACGCTAACTATATCAAGACTATGCTAACAGCAGATCTCTAGAAGTTCTTCTTCATTGTTGCTCTTCATCTAGGTAGCCAGCTCTCACTACCCCTGCCCAAATCAATTCAGCTCTCGCCTACCTGTATCATGCACACATACAAAACAAAACAACAGCCGGATAAACTTCGGTGAGAATCATCTCAGTATAATCAACAGCTACATGCAATAAACAATTAAACATATATCAATCCATATCAAGTCTACGATGCAATGCAATGAATCTATCTTAATTCTTCGTTTACGAATTGATTCCCTTTCACATCAACGCCATCAAGATTCGTATCCGATCTTGACATGAATATCCATCTATCGAAGTTAACTCCAACTTCGAAAATCAGGTCATCTCAGTCCTGGGCATTAGAATCAATTCATATTCTCTTCATGTTATGCAATATCATGCAAATATAAAAGATCCACTACCTGTGATGGATCGACACATACAATTAAAGTTCTAAATCAAGAACAGTAATCAACAAGTATGTGATTTCCGCGGGATAACTCAAGAAATCTCATCCTTGAGTAATCTAATCCCTGACTCTCCCTGTTAAATTATACCTTCGTTAATCTTTGTTCAATTCTTCCAATATTACTTCAGCTTTCTTGCACTTGTTCCCAGTAACTCACAGAGTCAAATCCTAAAGTCTGTAGCAAAAGTTACAAGGATTTCGAACTCAATCTTATTTATAGCACACGGTCCCTGCTTTTCTGTAGAATTTCCAATGTGCTCAATTTGAATTCCACGTGTCATGCTGAGTATTTATCTATCAATATAGGATAAACTTCCACCGCTTCGAAACCCAGTTTCTTCGATCAGTTCTTATAGCGTATCAACTTTTCTTCATGATACAGAGCAATTCTTGCGATTGATGCTAACAATTCTCACGACTGGAAACTGTAGCTATATTCAGTTGTTGCAATATCCAGTCGCAACAGAACCAGCTTTCTGTTGGGGATCGGATCGCGCCCCCCGGCGAGGCAGCGGAAGAACAGAAAAATCATGTCCGGGAGACGATCAATACGATAAACAATATACAATATGACATTCATAGGGTGTTCAAAACACTACCTTGCTGGCAACTCGTGCCTGGCTCCGACCGGTTTCGTAAAGAAAACGGCACTTCATGGTAGACTGTGGTAGTTAACGCCAATCAGGTCCACGGCCGGAGACTAGGTTCCTTCGTCAGCCTGCACTAGAAGAGCTGACGAGATCTGCGCGGACGGATTCTCCTCGTCAAATTTGGCCGGAACAAATTCCGTCGAAGAGGCGGCGGCGGCGGCTCTTTGAGAGAGAGGAGGGGCGGCTATTGATTAGGGTTAGGGTTAATAATGTTGTCTTTTGTGTTATGATTGAAGTTAAGTCTAATTAAATAGACTTAAGTGTTGGACTTGGACCGGCCCAACGGGCCCGGGTCCAACGGATGAACATTCAGTTCATCTCCACCACCGAGACTTCATCGTAACTCCGATTGCCGATCAGATCGAACCGATCGATTCAGTTTCCAAAACTGAACAATATGATCTGAAAAACCGTTTTTCAGAATCCCAGTGCAAAATGACGGTTTTGCCCCTCAACAGCGGGAAACCCCGGTTTGACCCCTGTTGACTTT
>KV001423.1:650362-672230 GCA_001598015.1 Dorcoceras hygrometricum | reverse complement strand
AGTTAACTCCAACTTCGAAAATCAGGTCATCTCAGTCCTGGGCATTAGAATCAATTCATATTCTCTTCATGTTATGCAATATCATGCAAATATAAAAGATCCACTACCTGTGATGGATCGACACATACAATTCAAGTTCTAAATCAAGAACAGTAATCAACAAGTATGTGATTTTCGCGGGATAACTCAAGAAATCTCATCCTTGAGTAATCTAATCCCTGACTCTCCCTGTTAAATTATACCTTCGTTAATCTTGGTTCAATTCTTCCAATATTACTTCAGCTTTCTTGCACTTGTTCACTACCTGTGATGGATCGACACATACAATTCAAGTTCTAAATCAAGAACAGTAATCAACAGTATGTGATTTTCGCGGGATAACTCAAGAAATCTCATCCTTGAGTAATCTAATCCCTGACTCTCCCTGTTAAATTATACCTTCGTTAATCTTGGTTCAATTCTTCCAATATTACTTCAGCTTTCTTGCACTTGTTCCCAGTAACTCACAGAGTCAAATCCCGAAGTCTGTAGCAAAAGTTACAAGGATTTCGAACTCAATCTTATTTATAGCACACGGTCCCTGCTTTTCTGTAGCATTTCCAATGTGCTCAATTTGAATTCCACGTGTCATGCTGAGTATTTATCTATCAATATAGGATAAACTTCCACCGCTTCGAAATCCAGTTTCTTCGATCAGTGCTTATAGCATATCAACTGTTCTTCGTGATACAGAGCAATTCTTGCGACTGATGCTAACAATTCTCACGACTGGAAACTGTAGCTATATTCAGTTGTTGGAATATCCAGTCGCAACAGAACCAGCTTTCACAACAAAATGTCATAACTGAACATAACAACCAGTCGCTGTATTTCAATATCAAAACGACGTCGTACCAATTAACCCAGACGACGTCGTAACAAACCAACAGCTGATTCCAGATCTCTACTGAAATAACTCATCAGCTGGTCATACTAAAATATTTCATCGACTGGTCCCACTACTAATTCAAACGGTGTCGTATCATGGTTTCTGTTTCATAAGTCAAAACGACGTCGCGTTGCTCTCATGACTGGTTAAACCAGCAGGTACAACAAATCATCGACTGGTTCCTGTTCCACAAGCTAACAGCTGGTTCTCAAATTCCAAAAGCTGGACAATCAGACGTTGTATCAAAACGCTGCGTTCCAACTAATTCAAACGACGTCGCATAGTTGACGTCATCAAATCTGGTTGCTAACTCTCTCGCAAAACCAGCTGCAAGCTACAGTAGGGTTGACTGGCGTTGACGTCTGGAATAAACTACGCACGTCGACTGGATCTTTAGTGTTATCAAACGATACCGTTTCATCATATACTTGCGCCAATTCACGCAACGCACCAGACTTCATCCAAAACGTCAGCGTTTTACTTCCAATTGCTACGAAACCAACTTAGCCTTCAAATCTCAACCAGATTCCACCAGTCGACTGGTTCTTTGACCCAGCAACTGGTCATCTAGTCGCAAGCCAAATCTTCCTAAGTCAACTATTGATGTTTCCCGCTACGACTGGTTTCCTTGTTGCGGCTGGTTTCTTCCTCAAACAACAATAACCCGTCGTCTGCAACTCTAAATCTTATTAATTCGCGATATAATAATCTCGGGCATTACAAAATCCCTCATCTCCAGCGATATCAAATTCGCCAGTATCACATTCTGATCAAACAGAATCACACCATCCACCACAATCTCACGGGACAACAACCACACACCAGCAAGAGTGGACACAGATACAACATCACACAGTGGGGTAACTCTCAACCCACACTCATGCACAAACCATGCAGAAACAAAGGAGTGTGATGCTCCTGTATCAAATAAAACTCTCGCATGAAAATCAAAGATAGAGCATGTACCTGCGATAACTCCACTGGGTATCTCGTCCGCCTGCTCCCTCGACAAGGCATTCACCTGAGCCTGCTGAGGTCCCAGAAACTGTGGTCTAGATGGTCCTCCAAACCTAGACGATTCACGGGGTTGGAATCCAGATCGTTGGGTCGGGGCAGGAGGTGGAGGTGTCAGGCCCCGTGCTAATTACTCAAGATAATAGCACAATTAAGCACAAAATCACGGAAGCGTAAAAATCGGGCTTAAAAATTTTCGAAATAATTTAGGCCTAAACTTAAAATCATACATTCAAAATATTCATAATCAAAATACGAGTTGATTCAAACTCAAATAAAACAGGTAACACAACTATCAATTCAAAATACAGATCCCCAAAAATACATAAGACACGGGACATCCCCCGGGTTCGATACATAAATAAAATAACTGGGACTCATGGAAATGGGGATCGACCAGCTGAACCTCCACTCTATCCAGCTTGGTTACCTGAAGATCCTGCAAGTGGGTAACACAGACCCAAACAACACAAAGCAGGAAAACAAATACGAGGTCAAGCCTCAATACGAAGAGCTATCTATACAGCTAAACATGCAACATGCTATAAATAAATGCTATGAATGCATGAGGGCTATCAAAGATCGGATAGCTAGACCAGCAAGTCGACTAGCAATCATATCGGTCGAGCCTCTATACCACGCACAGCGAGTCAGGTGGTGGAAATCATCGGTCCATGATCTTCAGGGCCCGTCAGCCCATCACAGCTCGGTGGTCTTCAGACACGACAAGTCAGTCGGTCACCACTCCGATGATAGCGTTGGACTTTTCAGGCACAATAAGTCAGTCGGCCAGTCACAACGTGGCTCTCAATCAGGTCATCAATCAATCTGTCAGGCTCAGTATGTATGAATGAATGCCAATTCAAAAATCAATGCATAATGCATACAATTCATTACGTGAAACAGAATATACAATTCAAACAATTCAACATACTGCCACGTAAATTCACATAATCAAATCAACAGGTTCATAACATCGATCACATCCATGTCCACGCTCAAAGCTGTTAAATCTGCTCAATTCGTACCTTCAATAGCTGAAATCAACCTCAACAGATTCTTACAAGGCACGGTACCACAATTGAAGCAACTCAGCTTCTTCCTGCTTTCGAAAATTCCTGCAGATACCTCCTGCGAACTCAATTCTGTCACAGGGCCTCACATATCAGCTTAATTCTAGTTCAAATCTAAACGTTTTTAAACATCATAGCCTATGGTCAGAACCCTGCTCTAGTTCTACAAGTCTACCGAAGCTAGAAAAAACAAGAAATGCTCACCCAGAAACTCAAATTCAACAGAAGAACCAACGGACTTCTCTGTACGAAGACACAGCAACTTCGCACTTCTTCTCCAACGTTGATTCAGGGCTTCAAATGGGTAGCAATCGAAAGAGCAACTCACAACAAATCCAGCGCCACCAAACTCACTCAAATCACCGGCGGAGAACGGCGAAAATCTAAGGAAGATATGTTCGGGTGAACAGTAGCTCAACGAGGGTTTGGATAACAAGATAAGAAATATCGGGTTCGAAATATTTCTAAGTGTCGATCAACACTTCTATATATATATATCTCTCGAATCCAACATCTGCTGATCACAAAAATAATCAGTCATCGTGAACAGTAGAAATCTGCTAACAAAACCAGTCATTTCCCACAACAAAACCAGACGCAACAATCAATCGATATATTCTCAAAAGAACATCAAAATGACACCGTTCCAACTAACTCAAACGACGTCGCAGAGCTTCACCAGCTGACAACATATATATCTCTTGTGAAGCAACCAAAAGCAGGTAACAGGTCTCTACAAAACCCATCAGTCGACTGGTTATGCAAAACAAGCCAAAACAACGACGCGTCAACTAATCCAAACGACGCCGTAAGGTTACGCAAGCATTTGTGCCAACAGCTGGTCACCCAGTCGCAACGCATTCCTCATAACAAATCTCTCGCGGCTGGTACCAGTCGCAACACTCAAAACGCAGCGTTTCGACTTATTAAAATGACGTCGCTCTACCTCTGCGACTGGTTCTTCAAACCATCAGCTGGTCACTTTACTCACGCATCTGCTGGTCGAGTAGTCAACACTCAAAAATGTTGACCAACACGTGTCGCTCTCTCGCTAATCTTTCGCGCTACATGCAACGTCTGCCAGCAGCAACCTCTACAATCGAAACGACGACGTACGTCTCACACGCTACAGTAACTATCTATATCAAATTCTACCAGCTGCAAGCTACAGTATCGTTGACCCGCGTTGACCCTAAGAATTTCACTGCCCCTGATTCATAACTTAGAGAAATTCGACCACTCTAATACTACAAAATTTGATTAATCACTATTCGAATTTCTCAATCCTCACATTCTCCCCACCTTAAGAGATTTCGTCCTCGAAATCAAAGGCAAACTCAGGGAAGAATTTAATCAATTTATCGCAACATCAGGACACAAAACGGAAATTCATCTGCTACAAATCCAAGAGTTCAAGATAACTGGACAATTCATAAACAAGAACTAAGGAAAACGCATCCAGAAACTGAAAATTAATACATCTATCTACTCAAACAGATGCGGCCACTCGCGCTGCATCTTCTCTTCCGGTTCCCAAGTTGCTTCTTCTCTGCCATGCTTGCTCCATTGGACCATCACCAACGGAACTACTTTGTTCCTCAGCTGCTTCTCCTTCCTATCCAAAATATGAACTGGATATTCAACATAACTCAAGGCAGAATCTAGCTCAACTTCATCGGTTCTCAACACATGGGACGTATCTGGCTCATATTTTCTCAACATTAACACATGAAAAACGTCATGCATCGCTGCTAACTCATCCGGCAGCCTCAATCGATAAGCCAACTGTACAATCCGCTCGATAATCTCAAAGGGACCAACGAATCTAGGAGCTAATTTGCCTTTAAATCTAAAGCGCATCACGCTTTTGAAAGGAGAAACTTTGAGGAATACCCGATCGCCAACCTCAAATTCTAACGGTCGACGCCTTCTGTTAGCATAGCTAGTGAATCTATCTTGTGCAGCCTTCATTCTACTTCGAATCAAATCAATCTGATCTTTCATATGCTGCACAAACTCAGGGGTAGAAAGCTGTCTCTCACCAACTTCTTCCCAACAGATCTGAGATCTGCATTTTCGACCATACAAAGCTTCGAACGGAGCCATCCCGATAGTCACTTGGTAGCTGTTGTTATACGAAAACTCAACCAAAGATAGCGAATCTTGCCAGCCACCGCTGAAATCCATCACAACTGCACGCAGCATATCCTCCAAAGTCTGAATAGTCCGCTCAGACTGGCCATCTGTCTATGGGTGATAGGCTGTACTCATAGCCAATCTCGAACCCATCGCTGCTTGCAAGCTCTTCCAAAATCGGGAAGTGAATCTTGGATCTCTATCGGACACTATCGAAACAGGAACTCCATGCAATCTCACCACATGGTCGATATACAGCTTCGCCATTTTCTTCATTGAACACCTCACGTCATAGGGAATAAAATGGGCTGACTTTGAAAGTCTATCAATCACCACCCAAATCGCATCGCATCCCCTACCCGACCCAGGTAAATGAATCACAAAATCCATAGCGATGTGCTCCCAATTCCATTGGGGCACCTCCAAACTCTGAAGCAATCCACCAGGTCTCATTCTCTCAGCCTTGACCTGTTGGCAATTCAACATCTAGCAACAAAACCAGAGATGTCGCTCTTCATGCCTTCCCACCAATAGTGAGATTTCAAGGCATGGTACATTTTTCTCTCGCCCGGATGCACACTGTACTGACTATAATGCGCTTCATTCATGATGGCCTCTTTCAAATAGATCAAGTTCGGAACCACCAATCTTCCTCGAAATCTCAGACACCCATCCGAAGAAACGGAGAAATCATCAGACTGACCACTACGGGCTTTAATCTTCAACTCATGAATGTAAGGATCAGTCCTCTGCGCTTCCCTGATGTCGCTCACAATATGTGGTTCTACTTGAATCGAAGACACCAAAAAGTACTGATCACCCGGCTGGAAACGCCAACCATAAGTACTCAACTGCTCATAGACTTTAAAGACACTCATCGACGAAAGCATCGCAGGCTGGGTCTTCCTACTCAATGCGTCGGCAACTGAGTTCATCCGCCCAGGCTGATACTGAATCTCACAGTTAAAGTCCTTGAGCAATTCCATCCATCGTCGCTGCCTCATATTCAAATCTGACTGCGTGAAGATATATTTCAGGCTCTTGTGGTCGGTGTACACCACAAATTCTTCACCATACAGATAATGTCGCCAAATCTTCAAGGCAAACACTATCGCAACCAACTCCAAATCATGAACAGGGTACCTCGTCTCATGAGGCTTCAACTGTCGAGACGCATAAGCAATCACGTACCCGTTCTGCATCAACACACATCCTAAACCATTGAGAGAAGCATCGGAGCACACAAAAAATCCTCCGGATCCAGACGGTAGAGCCAAAACAGGAGCAGTAGTCAACTTCTCCTTCAACGTCTGAAAACTGAACTCGCACTCGTCAGTCCAAACAAACTTCTTATCCTTCTGAGTCAACTGAGTCAAAGTCCTGGCTATCGAAGAAAACTTCTCGATAAAACGCCTGTAATAGCCAGCTAATCCCAAGAAATTGCGGATCTCAGAAACGTTCCTAGGTCTCTCCCAGTTATGAACTGCTTTGACCTTACTCGGATCCATCGAAATCCCTTGCGCTGAAATCACGTGACCCAAAAAGATAATCTGATCTAGCCAAAATTCACACTTGCTGAACTTGGCGTACAATTGCGAGTCTCTCAATCTCTGCAACACCAGTCTCAAATGCTCCTTATGCTCTCTCATGCTCTTCGAATATACTAGGATGTCATCTATGAAGACAATCACAAACCGATCGATGTACTCGCTGAAGACGCGATTCATCAAATCCATGAAAACAGCTGGGGCATTAGTCAACCCAAACGGCATGACAAGAAACTCATAATGCCCATAATGAGTCCGGAAAGCTGTCTTCGCCACGTCAGCATCTCTAATCCACAACTGGTGATAACCAGAGCGCAAATCAATCTTCGAGTAAACGACCGATCCCTGCAACTGATCGAACAAGTCATCAATCCTCGAAAAAGGATACTTGTTCTTCA
The DNA here is from genome assembly GCA_001598015.1 of Dorcoceras hygrometricum. Lineage (NCBI taxonomy): Eukaryota > Viridiplantae > Streptophyta > Magnoliopsida > Lamiales > Gesneriaceae > Dorcoceras > Dorcoceras hygrometricum. The sequence goes on along the minus strand of KV001423.1, from coordinate 665,134 downwards.
CCGTAGCTTTATTCAACTGTCGGAAGTCCACACACATCCTCAGACCCATCCTTTTTCTTCACAAAACGAATCGGAGCTCCCCAAGGCGACATACTCGGTCTGATGAAGCCTTTCTCCAAGAGATCTTTCAACTGATCCTTCAGCTCTTTCAACTCTGCGGGCGCCAAACGGTAAGGAGCTCTAGAAATCGGGGTAGTACCGGGCACCAACTCAATGCTGAAGTCGACCTCACGTCTCGGAGGGAATCCAGGAATCTCATCCGGGAATACGTCGGGAAACTCTCGAACGATCGGAATGTCGCTCAACTCCAATCGCTTCTCTTGGGAACTGTCAAGCGCGTAGATCATGAATCCCGCATTACCTAGCGAAGACCACAGATTTACACCAGCAGGGGTAGACACGGAAACAACATCACACAATGGGGAAGAACTCAACCCATTCTCACAAACAAACAACTCAGAAATAAAAGAGTGTGATGCACCAGTGTCAAATAAAACTCTCGCAGGATAATCGAAAACAGAGCATGTACCTGCGATCATCATACCAGGCTCCTCTTCAGCCTGCTCTCTAGTCAACGCATTCGCCTGAGCATGCTGCGGAATCTGAAATGGAGGTCTCAAAGGTGCTCCAAATCTAGAAGGCTCACGAGATTGGAATACAGATCGTTGGGTAGGAGCAGGAAACTGCAGTCTCTGAGATGAACCACCAGCTGATCCCTGCTGCAAAGGAATCGAAGACTAACCCTCAACAGAGGACACACTCTAAGGAAGTGTCCTGGCTGTCCACAGTTACGGAAGGATCCATGAAATCCACGACACTGCGAAGTCGGATGCCTTCCTCCGCACTTTCCACACATCATGCCACTAGAACCGCTGCCAGAACCACTGCCAGAACCAGAACTCATAGAACCAGGGGAACTCGAATCCGCCTTCTTCTTAAACTGTTTCCCTCGAGGTCGAAATCTCTGGCGGTTCGACTGCTGCTACTGCTGCGACCCCTGAGGAGAATAGAAAGATTACGACGCATCCTAAACAGGCTGATAGGTGCGTCCAGTAGTCGGCTGAATCGGAGCCTCAAACTCCATCAAACTCTCAATATCCACAGCTCGGTTCACCGCATCAATATAGGTCGCAGGCGAACCAGACAAAACCATCCGGTACAAATCAGGCCTCAAGCCTTTCAAAAACTTGTTCCTCTTCATCCTCTCTTGGTTGGCAACGTGTGGTACATAGACCAAAAGCGCAGAAAACTGTCGGGCATACTCAGCCACTCGCATGCTGCCCTACCTCAGATTATCGAACTCCCTCTCCCGGCTGTTATAGAAGGACTCCGGGGTATACTCCTGTCGAAAGGCCTCGCAGAAGCTCTCCCAAGTGATCACAGCCCACTATCTCGAAGGATACGAGAATGTCGGGCATACTCAGCCACTCGCATGCTGCCCTACCTCAGATTATCGAACTCCCTCTCCCGGCTGTTATAGAAGGACTCCGGGGTATACTCCTGTCGAAAGGCCTCGCAGAAGCTCTCCCAAGTGATCACAGCCCCACTATCTCGAAGGATACGAGAAGTACCCCTTTACCAACGCTGTGCATTGTCTCTCAGCTGCAACACCGCCAGTTTCAGTCTCTTCTCAGGAGCGTACTCCAAAGTATCGAACAACTCCTCCATATGCGTTAACCAAGCCTCAGCCATCGCACCACCCTCTGCTGCAGAAAACGTCGGAGGGTTCGTCCGCTGAAACCTAGCTAAGACCAACTCCATCCCGCCTATCTGTCTAGTAACATCCTCGACCTGATGAACATCATCATCACTACCTGCCCTAGACTCCTCCTCAGTACGTCTAGTCGCCCTACCTCTTCCTCTTCTCGGCGGCATCTAAATAAGTCTACAGGTAAGATCTCACAGCAGATAGATATATCACTTAGACAGATAAAAGATCACATAAATCACAGAGTCAATCAAAATCAAATCAAAACTCTGTGCCTAGACTCGAGTGTGATCAAAGGAAATCGAGCTTATCCCAGTTTAAGCTCTGATACCAAAAATGTCAGGCCCCGTGCTAATTACTCAAGATAATAGCACAATTAAGCACAAAATCATGGAAGCGTAAAAATCGGGCTTAAAATCGAAATAATTTAGGCCTGAACTTAAAATCATACATTCAAAATATTCATAATCAAAATATGAGTTGATTCAAACTCAAATAAAACAGGTAACACAACTATCAATTCAAAATACAGATCCCCAAAAATACATAAGACACGGGACCATCCCCCGGGTTCGATACATAAATAAAATAACTGGGACTCATGGAAATGGGGTCGACCAGCTGAACCTCCACCCTGTCCAGCTTGGTTACCTGAAGATCCTGCAAGTGAGTAACACAGACCCAAACAACACAAAGCAGGAAAACAAATATGAGGTCAAGCCTCAGTACGAAGAGCTATCTATACAGCTAAACATGCAACATGCTATAAATCAATGCTATGAATGCATGAGGGCTATCAAAGATCGGATAGCTAGACCAGCAAGTCGACTGGCATTCATATCGGAGCCTCTATACCACGCACAGCGAGTCAGCCGATGGAAATCATCGGTCCGTGATCTTCAGGGCCCGTCAGTCCATCACAGCTCGGTGGTCTTCAGACATGACAAGTCAGTCGGTCACCACTCCGATGATAGCGTTGGACTTTTCAGGCATAACAAGTCAGTCGGCCAGTCACAACGTGGCTCTCAATCAGGTCATAAATCAATCTGTCAGGCTCAATATGTATGCATGAATGCCAATTCAAAAATCAATGCATAATGCATACAATTCATTACGTGAAACAGCATATACAATTCAAACAATTCAACATACTGCCACCTAAATTCACATAATCAAATCAACAGGTTCATAACATCGATCACATCCATGTCCACGCTCAAAGCTGATAAATCTGCTCAATTCGTACCTTCAATAGCTGAAATCAACCTCAACAGATTCTTACAAGGCACGGTACCACAATTGAAGCAACTCAGCTTCTTCCTGCTTTCGAAAATTCCAGCAGATACCTCCTGCGAACTCAATTCTGTCACAGGGCCTCACATATCAGCTTAATTCTAGTTCAAATCTAAACTTTTAAACATCATAGCCTACGGTCAGAACCCTGCTCTAATCCTACAAGACTACCGAAGCTAGAAACAACAAGAAATGCTCACCCAGAAACTCAAACCAGCAGAAGAACCAACGAACTTCTCTGTACGAAGACACAGCAAATTCGCACTTCTTCTCCAACGTTGATTCAGGGCTTCAAATGGGTAGCAATAGAAAGAGCAACTCACAACGAATCCAGTGCCACCAAACTCACTCAAATCATCGGCGGAGAACGGCGGAAATCTAAGGAAGATATGTTTGGGTGAACAGTAGCTCAACGAGGGTTTGGATAACAAGATAAGAAATATCGGGTTCGAAATATTTCTAAGTGTCGATCAACACTTCTATATATATATCTCTCGAATCCAACGTCTGCTGATCACAAAAATAATCAGTCGTCGTGAACAGTAGAAATCTGCTAACAAAACCAATCGTTGCCCACAACAAAACCAGACACAACAATCAATCGATGTATTCTCAAAAGAACATCAAAACGACACCGTTCCAACTAACTCAAACGACGTCGTAGAGCTTCACCAGCTGACAACGTATATATCTCTTGTGAAGCAACCAAAAGCTGGTAACAGGTCTCTACAAAACCCATCAGTCGACTGTTTACGCAAAACAAGCCAAAACGACGACGCGTCAACTAATCCAAACGATGTCGTAAGGTTACGCAAGCATTTGTGCCAACAGCTGGTCACCCAGTCGCAACGCATTCCTCATAACAAATCTCTCGTGGCTGGTACCAGTCGCAACACTCAAAACGCAGCGTTTCGACTTATTAAAACGACGTAGCTCTACCTCTGCGACTGGTTCTTCAAACCATCAGCTGGTCGCTCCTTTACTCACGCATCTGCTGGTCCAGTAGTCAACACTCAAAAATGTTGACCAACACGTGTCGCTCTCTCGCTAATCTTTCGCGCTACATGCAACGTTTTCCAGCAGCAACCTCTACAATCGAAACAATGACGTACGTCTCACACACTACAGTAACTATCTATATCAAATTCTATCAGCTGCAAGCTACAGTATCGTTGACCCGCGTTGACCCTAAGAATTTCGCTGCGGCTGATTCAATACTTAGAGAAACTCGACCACTCTAAATCCTGTGACTAATACTACAAAATCTGATTAATCACTATTCGAATTTCTCAATCCTCACAGGAGGTCTCTGAAAAGAACTACCAGCCGAACCTTGCTGTGAAGGGATCGAAGACTGTCCCCTCAACAAAGGACACACTCTCAGAAAGTGTCTGGACTGACCACAGTTGTGGCATGTCCCCTGAACTCCACGACACTGCGAAGTCATGTGCCTACCACTGCACTGTCCACAAGATACTCCTCCTGATCCACTGCCACCAGAGCTTACAGAACCAGAGGAACTCGAATTCTATTTCTTCTTGAACTGCTTCCCACGCGAAGTCATGTGCCTACCACTGCACTGTCCACAAGATACTCCTCCTGATCCACTGCCACCAGAGCTTACAGAACCAGAGGAACTCGAATTCTATTTCTTCTTGAACTGCTTCCCACGAGGCCTGAACCTCTGACGGTTCGGTTGCTGTAAAGTCTGAGGAGACTGAGAAGAATGCGTACCTTCAGGCGCATGAAGGTAACCTCATCCAACTATCATCAGAACCTACATCGGCGCATCCTGCAAACTCTCCTCCATATCAACAGCTCGATTTACAGCCTCAACATACGTCGATGGGGCACCATCCAACACCAACTGAAACAATTCCGGCCTCAATCCTTTAATAAACTTGTTCCTCTTCGTTCGCTTCTGGCTAGAAACATGAGGGACATAAGCCAGAAGAGAAGAAAACTGTCTGGCATACTCAACAACCGTTAGATTCCCTTGCTTCAGGTTGTCGAACTCCCTCTCTCGGTTATTGAAGTATGACTCTGGGGTATACTCCTGTCGAAACGTGGAACATAAGCTCTCCCAAGAAACTAGAACTCCGGTCTCTCTCATCACTCTGGAAGTACCCTTCCACCAACATTGAGCACGCTCCCTCAACTGCAAAACGGCCAACTTCAATCTCCGTTCTGCGGTGTACTCCAAAGTATCGAACAAGTCCTCCATTTGCTCCAACCAGTCTTCAGCCGAAAGACCATCCTCGGCACCAGAGAACGTAGGGGGATTCATCCTCTGAAATCGGGCCAAGATTAACTCCATCTCGCCTATCTGTCTCGTCACATCCTCTACTTCTGCCTGTCTCTCTCTACGACGCAAAGGGATATTCTGCTGCACATCCTCGTCACTCTCCGAGGCTCTAGACTCCTAAGTGGAACGTCTAGAAGTCCTACCTCTACCTCTCCTCGGCGGCATCTAATCAAATCTCAAGGTAAGACTAACAACAAGTAATCACAGAGACAGATATCATATCACACAAGTCACATAGTCAAGCAAGAAATCAAATCAAAACTATGTTCCTAGACTCGAGTGTGATCAAAAGAAAATGAGCTTATCCCAGTTTAAGCACTGATACCAAAAAGGTCAGGCCCGTGCTAATCGACCAAGATCAAAGCACAATTAAGCACATAATCGCGGAAGCATAAAAACAGGGCTTAAAAATTTTTCAAAATATATGGCCTGAACTCAAAATCGTCATTCAAAATAATACATACTCAAAATAGGATTTACTCAAATCCAATAACAAATAGGAAATCAATCAAGCATAAATAACACATCCCCAATACATAAAAACTCAGGGCATCCCCTGGTTCAATACATAATATAAATACACGGGGACTCAACCACACGGGGATCTACTAGCTGGAGCTCCACTCTGTCCAGCCAGATTACCTGTGGCTCCTGCAATGGGTAGCACAGACCCAAGAACACAAAAGCAGGAAAAGAAATACGAGGTCAAACCTCAGTACGAAGAGCACTAAGACAACAGCAACTCATAAACATGCAGTAAATCGAAACATGAATGCATGAGGGCTATCAAAGAATCGGTCAATCTAGGCCAACGAGTCAGCTGGAAAATCAAACGCGAGCCTCTATACCACGCACAGACAATCAGCCGGTGGAAATCATCGGTTCGTGATATTCAGAGCTGGCCACTCAATTACCCATCACAGCTCGGTGGTATTCAGACACGACGAATCATTCGATCACCACTCCGATGATAGCGTTGGACCTTCAGGCATGACACATCTGTCTGCCGATCACAACGTGGCTCTTTCTCGGGTTCTCAATCAATCATTATGATCAATATGTATGCATGTATGCCATGAAATTCAAATCTGATTTCAACATGCACGATTTACGTAAAACAGAACATATAATTCAAGCAATGAGCCAAACCTGTTTCACGTAAAACACAGAATACACAGAACACCATTCATGCTCCAAAACACTACACGCTTATGTCAAAGCTGTAATAAGAAGCTCAATTCGTACCTCAATGCTCATATTCTACCTCAACAGATCTCACCAGGGCACGACAAACTCAGCCTTCTTTAATCTGCTCCTTCGCTGGTCTCGACAAACACAGCAGGAACTGCCTGGGAACTCAAATCTATCAAGACATCTCATAACTTAGCTCCATTCTGAACTTGTACACCCCACTGCCTACGGTCAGAACTCATATCTGGTTCTACCTATCAACGTAGGTTCTAACAGCTAGCACTAAGCTTGAAACAGTAAGGAAACACTTACCCAGAAGCTCAAACGAGCTAAAGAACTCTCGGGTCAGCTATCGTAGAAATTCACGAACACTGAAATTCCTTCGTGCTCCTCCTACGCATCGACTCAGGTCGCCTAACTTATAACAATCGAAAGGGCTAAGGGAGACGAGTTCAGCGCCACCCACCTTGCTCCAAACTACGACGGAAATCGACGGTAAATTGGAGAATTAGTGTTTGATGAACAGTAACTATCGAGGATTTCACTGGGGAAGACGATAATAAATGTCGGGTTCGAAATACGCTAAGTGCTAATCAGCTCTTGCATTTAAATATTCGAGTCAAAGCCTACAGTGAAAGTCAACACCGACATAAACAGATCTCGGCATCAGATCTTAGCGCTAAGGCACAAGTCCTCAAATCTCATCCCAGCATTAAATCTGAGTTCTCAACGCTAACGCTAAACACAAGCGTAACTACTCAAAACGACGACGCACCAAGGTTCCTGCTCATACAAGAAAAACAACGTCGCACTGCCTCATGTATGAAATAGATCTCAGCACTCACTACTGCTCACACTCATCCAGATCTCTCATCAGATTCTAGCGCTAACACCCGTTGTCAACCCAGAAACGTTGACTAACACGTGTCCTCTCCTCGTTAACTCTCACATCCGCGCGCTTATAACTGATCGCGCTTACCCAAATCTAAGCACCGTTGACCAACGTTGACATCTGATCACGTCTCCCTGAACAGATTCCACACATACTATAGAGATCTGAATCTGTGACACAACAACGCATCACTTCCCGCGCCAGACTCGACTATTCAGATATCTCTCTCTAGCACCACAACTGAGTATTCACCTTTGAAACTTACTGGAAATCAGACCCCGAAGGAAAACTCATCAAATCACCTAAAATCGACGCATATCTCACCCGATAGAAACCAGTAACTCAAAGCTGAACAGCCCTTTGCCAAATCTGGAAATCACCAACCAGATTAGACCAAAATTCTCAAATCTGATATTCGAAAATCCACAACTCCCGTGACTAATCCCAAACCAAATCTGATTACTAGATTAATCACTAATTGTCGAATCTCAATCCTCACAAACTTTTTCATCCCCTACGACTTGAAATATCAATTTTCACAAAAATGATCCTACGGATCTCACTTCGAGCGACAAAATGGTAAAAATCATTAAAACTCCATTTTTTAACCAAATCACTCTCTGTTTCTACCCAAGTCACCCTAACTCACCCCATTATCCATTGGAACAAACGAGACTCAAAAAACATTCAGGGCGTGACCAACCCAACGCCCGCAAACCCACTGCCCGTGTGCAGACTACAACCAGGACACGTGCTAGCCATAAAATTCATAACTAATTTGTTCCTCGACCAAATCGCTCCTTGTTTGGACCCACGTGACCCTAACTCAATGAGAAATTTCATGAAATCAACTTTGACAACATAAACCGCATAGAGCGACTTACCCGATCCCAACAACTCTACTGTCGCGCACAGACGACAAGCCAAGACACTTGATGATCATAAAATTCGTAACTAATTCATTCCTTGACCAAATCGCTTCTCGTTTGGACCTACGTGATCCTAACTCAATGAAATAACTTCCTGGACCACCCTTGGACCAAACCCTAGCCCCATGAACCTCCCATGACCGAAGCTTCACAAGAAAAGAATCGAATACGTGTTAAAATCGTGATGCATGCATGGAACTCAAACAACAAACATATATATAATAGATTCACATACAAATCATGCACATTATTTTTAAAAAAACAGTATACTATGATTTAAATGGTGAGAAAATGAGAGATATGACATGCCTTTGTTGGAGAAAAAGAAGATCTTCGAGTTACCGACGTGTAGGACGCGAAATTGGGACAAGACAGCCTTGGATCACCAAAAGCTTGCAAAATTTCGAACTTGAAGGAGAGGGGAGTGGCTTGAGGTGGCTAGGATAGTGGGGAGGAGTAGGGTTTTCGAACTTGGGGTGAAGGGGAGAATGAGTTGTGCCAAAAAGACCCCTACAATGGTTTAATTAAGAAAATTAAGAGTTTTTTTTCCATACTAACCCTCCTACTGATTAAAAATGTGTTTTAAAACTCCCAAAGCAAACCTCCAACTTAAATTTCGTAATAATAATTATTTGCAAAACATAGAAAAACTCATTAAAATAGCCCGTATAGACGAAAAACGGGTTCCTCTAAAAAAATAATCATAAAAACCCCAATTTCGAAAATTGCTGCATAAAAATAATAAATTTGGTCTTAAAAATCTAATGGATTAAAAATATAAAATAATTTTCATCTCGATTGTCCCTAGTCTCGTCCACGCGTCTGAAACTCAAACAAGCTAAAAACATGCATGCATATCATGAAACAATAAAATCATCATGAAATCACATAAAATAGCATATAATTTTCAAAAATACTTTTCCCCCTAGTCATGCACTCATTTTCTATGTAATCAGGATTTCTTGGGCGTTACACATCATCTTGAGGCGCCGGGTGAGCTTGCATTCTTATCTTCCAGACGCCGTATTCCTCCTTAGAAAACATAGGAATTTTATTGTGAGAGATCGAAATATTTAATGAGTGCAAATAAACAAAACTGTTCAATCACTTAGATAACCGAGCTCTGATACCACTTTTTGGATCGAAAATACAGTTGAAATACAGCTCGAGAGTTCAGAAAGGGGGGTGTTGAATGAACTGCTTCACTATTTTTCACAAAACACTTTTCAAAATGATTTTTAAAACCTTTGGGTACCTCTAAGCTGTGTTACCGGCTTTGGAGGATCTCAGTGTGCTACTGTTCTCTCGGTAACAAGAATATGTGCAGAAAGAACTTGATTGAACAGTGAACAGATAAGTTAAAAACTGAAAGCAGTATGTAAAACTAAGTGCAGTAAAGTAAAAGGGACAAGAGTTTGTTTATGGAAGTTCGGAGATTAAACTCCTACGTCTCCCGTTCTTCCTTGAACAGGAAGAATTCCATTAGAAGTTTGATTACAGCAGCTCCTGCTCTAACCCAATCCGACAGTCCGCAAGCTGCATGAACTCCTAGCACTTCTACAACAGAAGGAGATGCGCAATCTGCTCTACAAATACAACGTTTGATCTAAGTTGTTTAAGATTTCACACTCTCTATGCACTCTGTTTATGATTTAAAATCAAGACACAATGCCACAGAGTGGTTACAACTCAAATGAATATAAATCAGAAGCTTTTGAGAGCATGTTGTAACTAAGATGATGATTGTGAGCTTTTGTGCGATGTAAATTCTACAGCGTAACAGTATATCGTGTAAGGTTGTTTGGAAGCTATTCCAGAATTGTGTATGTTCAAAAGTTTGTGTCAATCTTGTGTCTATCGTCTGTTCATCGTTCTTTATATATAGAAATCTCCAGCTCTATCAATCTTCAAATGATTTGTTGTATTGGCTAGTATATTTTCTTTCCATATTTGAAAAACTTGTCATTCTTCATACCAGAATCACATGAATTATACCATTAGGTCCAGAAATAGCATCCGATAATTCAGCCAGTAATTAAGCATAAGATTGATCTGATCTGATAGAATCACGTCTAAACTGATATCTGTAAGCTCTGACTTGTTCGCTGTAGACGTGATCTAAAGGCTTGTAAAATCTGAGCTGTTACAATAGAAACTATAATATGCTCTTGCGATCTGATCCAAAACTGTCTGAGCTGATCTCTGCTGAACTGAACCTCTTCCAGATTTGATCTGACAGTAATGAGTTGATCTGGAAAATGTTTTTTTGAGCTATTCTATAAATTGATAACATCAATACTGATCTGAGACTTAGCTCTTCAAACTTTGATCTGAATTCTTATAAGCTCTAAATTGAAAGCTGTTTTTGAGCCCTGAGCTGGTCTCTGTGTTGTTTCCTGCGTTGTCATAGCTCTAAGATCTTTTCTTCTGAACTCTGAGCGCTGCTCTAAGATGTACATACCCGTAGTCTACTGTAAGCTGTTCTTTGTACGAAGCTCCGATCTGAATCTTCTCTAAGCTGATTCCTACACTAAAGTATTGTTATGATCTTGAAGCTCCTATCTGAACTGTTCCGAGTCACTCTAATCTGTTCTGCTTACCCTGATAGGAGCTGTTCCGAGTCACTCTAATATGTTCTGCTTACCCTGAACTGAAAGGTGTTGCTCTAAGATGATCTGCTTGTTATGAGCTAAAACGCGACTCTCTAAGCTGATCGACTTGCTTTGAGCTGAATCATGACTTTCTGAACTGATCTACTTGCTCTGAGGTAGAATCCAATGTTCTGAGCTGATGTACTTGCCCTGAGCTGAAATCCGATGTTCTGATCTGTCCAAATTGCTTCGAGCTGATGTGCATCGTCCTGAGCTGAGTAGCTACACTATACACTATTTTGCTTTCTCTAATCTGAAAATTCGTCTCCGTAAACTAATAGACATTGCTCTGAGCTGATATACGTCGTTCTGATCTGATCTGCCCGCTCTTAGCCGACCAACACATTCTGAGCTGGTCTTTGACGTCCTAAGCTGTTCTGTTCAGCTCTTAATCTGACCACTGTAATCTGTTCGAGTTCTTGTATTTGTTATAACCAAAACTTATATTTTATCCTTAACAGAAATCCCTCATTTTAAATTTGACTTAAAATTTATATCAAGATTAAAGTTTCATGATAAAATTGAAGGAACTTAGTTTATTGATAATTATGAGGTCATGTGACAAAAAGCAATCTAGAGAGTCCTTCATAGACCGGCTTAAAAATGGCTTATACCGGCTGGGCTCACTGAGGGCTTTGCTTTGTCTTAAAAAGTTGGCTTTTAAGTGGGCCTTAGCCCCTCCAATAACCTGGAAGCATCCTTAGAGAATGTTAGTACATGACTTATAAATTGATCATAAAACAAAAGTTATTCGATAAGATCATGAAACTAAGGGAATTGAAATATTTTTTAAAATTTCCTACCTTCTATCAAAAATGGGTGTATGTCGATACTACCCGCATACATAGCCGGAATCATATTATTGGAGGGGTTTTGTGTGCTGGAAAGTTGTGCACGCCATTGATACTTGCTATGACTTGGATGGAACTCCCATGGAGTTGGCTCATATTATTGGGGACGTTATGACGACTGTCCATTACAACTCGACATTGATGGGTCATCTTGACACGTAATGGTAATCGACATCATATTATTGGGCCTTACTGGACTTGAGGTAAATACATGGAGGTTGCACCTGTTGCAATTGGGCTCTACCTTTTGAGGATCATGGTTGGATGATTGTACCCACTAAGGAAACTGGGTTCCCGATTTGATTAGAGGGTGGTTAAATTGTTAAAATAGTGGGAGGGTAATTCATATAAGTAAATGACCTTGTTTTATGTCTTAGTAAATTAATATGAATAGTCATTGATGCATGTCTTTTTTCATATCAGTATATTCGATATCTGCATGTAATCAACTTACACCTATTCTCGATAATAACCAAACTTAATGGAGAGAACTACCTTGATTGGTTATGGAACCACAAGATTGTTCTGGCCTAGGAGAAGCTAGTATGCGTACAAGATAAATTTTCTCCAAAATAAGCACCTGCTGACATCAGCCAGGAGGAGCTGAAGATGTGGCGCCCTACTCCACCATTTCTTTAAAAATAATCTTGAAAGCTCACGGAAACACGCACAAATTTTTCAATTTTTGGAATTTAAAAGAAAACAACGTTCAGGGATGGTTGTGCGACGGAAGGAATGATTCAGCTCACGCATAGCCAAACAGATTAGGAATTGCAATGCGAGAACTGGTGACATTTACGTGTACTGAACACACATGGGTTGGGAAGTAGTAATTTTAATAATGTAAACATTCAACACAAACAGCTTGCGGGGCTGAACCTCTGAACCAATGACGGTTCGATTGCTGCGAAGTCTGAGGAGATTGAGAAATATGCTTTCCTTCAGGCGCAGGATAGTAACCTCGTCCAACTGTCATCGGAACTTGCGTCGGTGCATCCAACAAACTTTCCTCAATATCAACTGTCCGATCCACAGCCTCAGCATACGTCGATGGGGCACCAGCCAACACCAACTAAAACAACTCTGGCCTCAGTCCCTTAATAAACTTGTTCCTCTTCGTTCGCTCTTGGCTAGCAACATGAGGGACATACGCCAAAAGTGAGGAAAACTGTCTGGCATACTCGGCAACCTTAAAATTCCTTTGCTTCAGGTTGTCGAACTCCCTCTCGCGGTTGTTGAAGTACAACTTTGGGGTATACTCCTGTCGAAACGCGGCACAGAAGCTCTCCCAAGAAACCAAGACTCCAGTCTCTCTCATCACTCTGGAAGTACCCTTCCACCAACATTGAGCATGCTCCCTCAACTGCAAAACGACCAACTTCAATCTCCTCTCTGCGGTGTACTCCAAAGTATCGAACAAGTCCTCCATATGCTCCAACCAGCCTTCAGCCAAAAGACCACCCTCGGCGCCAGTGAACGTAGGGGGATTCGTTCTTTGGAACCTATCCAACACTAGCTCCATCTAACCTATCTGTCTCATCACATCCTCCACCTCTATCTGTCTCTCTCTACGACGCAAAGTATATTCTGCTGAACATCCTCGTCGCTCTCCGAGGCCCTAGACTCCTCAGCAGTATTCTAAGTCATGAATGCATGTGGCTGTGAAGGAATCGGTCATCTAGGCCAACGATTCAGCTGGCAAATCGGGTGAGCCTCTATACCATGCACAGCCAATCAGCCGGTGGAAATCATCGGTCCGTGATATTCAGAGCTGGCCACTCAATTAACCATCACAACTCGGTGGTATTCAGACACGACGAATCAGTCGGTCACCACTCCGATGATAGCATTGTGCCTTTCAGGCGCGACACATCTGCCGGTCGGTCACAATGTGGCTCTCAATCGGTAATCAATCAAATCTCAGGCTCAAGATGTATGCATGAATGCCATTAAATTCAAATCTGATTTAAGCATGCATAATTCACGTAAAACAGAACAAATAAATCATACAGTGAGCCAAATCTGTTAACGTAAATCACAGAATTCATAGAATACAGTTCTTGCCTCAAAATACTAACACGCTTATGCCCAAAGCTGTTAACAGAAGCTCAATTCGTACCTCCAATCTCAGATTCTATCTCAACAGATCTCACCAAGGCATGGAAACCTCAGCTTGCTCAAGTCTGCTTCCTCACTGGTCTCGGCATGTTGGTTTTCGGATCTGATCATACGATATTTCCATATTGTATCTAATCTTTTATTTCAGATCGGATCAATCAACGAAATTTTGTATTATATCGTATCGATCGCCTCCCGGACATGTAATTTCTGTTCTTCCGCTGCCTTGCCGGGGGGCGCGATCCGGATCCCAACAGTGGTATCAGAGCCATGGTTTTCGGATTTGATCATACGATATTGCCTTATTGTATCTAATCCTTAATTTTCAGATCGGAAAAACGAAAATCGGGAAACAAACGCCGGGCCGCCGCCGTGTGCGGCGGCGCCCCATCGCTCGCGCACATGAGGCGCGCGACTTGCGCGCTGGCCACGCAAGGGAGGGCGACGCTGGCAGCGCATGGCGCGCGAAGAGGAAGCGCGCTGGCCGCGCTTGGTCGGGCGGCGAGGAATTGCGCTGGCCGCACTTAGTTGCGCAGGCGATGCGCCGCTGCCCGAGGCGATGTTGCGAGATGGCCGGCCGCTGGAGTAGCGCTGCTCGCGCAAGTGCTGCGCAACACTGCGCCGCGAGTCGCCGCTGGAGGACGCACAAGCGCCGCGTCGCTGGGCGCTGGTTATCGCGCGTCACGGCCGGTGGCCGGCAGGGCGTGGCGCAAATTTTTGCGCCATGGTCGACCCTCACGCACGCGATGATGCGGCCGAGCATGCCCTTTTGCGCCGCCGTGATTTTCGTATGGCGGGGGGCGGCCGCGCGCCGCGCCCGCGCGAGCGTCGCGG
>KV001423.1:618954-629930 GCA_001598015.1 Dorcoceras hygrometricum | reverse complement strand
CGGAGAAGCACCAGCCACGAATCGGTAGCCGTGCGCAACGAGTGTGCAGGCTATCGCGCGGCTGCGCGTGCGCTATTGCGCGAGCATGTTGGCGCCGCCGCAGGCGGCGGCTGCCGGCTGATCTGAAAAAATTTTCTTGGTTCGATCTGAAAAATAGAGACTAGATACAATATGGCAACAATTGTATTGATCAGATCCGAGCCTTGGCTCTGATACCACTGTTTGGGAACAACGGTGTAGGATCCGGATCCCGCCTCCCGGGGCGCAGCGGAAAACAAAATTACTCGGGAGACGATCAATACAATAAAAATCAAACACAATACGAACCATTCATAGGGTGTTTTCGTTGATTACCTTGCTGGCAACTCGTGCCTGGCTCCAACCGGAATTACAAGAACGCCGGCTCTTCACGATAGGCGGCGATAGATTCGTAAATCAGGTCCGTGACCGGAAACTATCTCCCTCCGATCAGCCTGCACTAGAGGACTGATGGATTTTATAACCAAAGGATTCTCCTCGAAAAGTTGGCCGGAGAAAGTCCGGCGAGGCGGCGGGGGCGGCGGGGTCGGCGAGGCTTTGGAGGAGAAGGGGGCGGCCGTGTCTAGCACACTAGGTTTAGGGTTTTGTGTTGTGTCAAAAAGTGTGTTATGATTAAGCCTAAGTCTACATTAAGTAGACTTAATGATGGACTTGGACCGGCCCAACGGGCCAGGGTCCAACGTATGAACATTCGGTTCATCCCTATCACCGTGACTTCATCATAACTCCGATCGCCGATCAGATCGGACCGATCGACTCAGTTTCCAAAACTGAATACTATGATCTGAAAAACCATTTTTCAGAACCCCGGTTCAAAATGACCGTTTTGCCCCTCAACAGCGGGAAATCACGATTTGACCCCTGTTGACTTTTAGGAAGTCGCACTCCCCAAAATCCTCTTCCCATGCTCAACACATTGAGCTTAGTTTCCGTGCGGGAATCTCGAATCCAGTGCTTGTGTGACCCTCAATGATTCAGGGATACAGCTAACCATGGGCCCACAACCATTGTGGCTCCGGATCACAATTTCGGACTTGCCCATCGGATCATGGTAAGAGCGTCTAGCAACATCGCCCCATGATCCCCTAGGTATCACTGATAGTGCCTGCAAGAACCAGTTGGTCGTGGTTAGTGTACAGTACGGTCCTTTCAATCCATATATCCCGATCAGATCAACGACCATTGGTAAATCGAGAGTCGCTATAGATTCGATAGCTATGCATACATCTTGGAGATCGAAAAGTGACATCGCGAGTGTAACTAGGTAAACCCATTTACCTAAAACACTTCTAGTACTCTGGCCAGAGATTTATACACTATCGTCTCCTCAGATAACATAGGATATCCACGCATTCGACAAATGGTAACCACTTGGAAAGTCCGAACGAGGGTATTTCGATAGATCACCAGGTCACTATCTATCTGCATGCTCAGAACATCACAATGTTCCCTACCAATGAAACGTGGTACTTCGCATCGCAGATAACTAGTCTCGAGCTCGGGCGGCATTATCCTCATTTTGACGGCCCAATCGACTAGGAACTAATTCAGAATACACAGTGACTATTAGATGTGTTTCATGATAGTTGTCATACCCACTATCACATCTAACATACACTATAGTACATTCTAGGTCTTTACTCAACGCAATTGTTAATCATCATACAACACAATGAAAGTAAAGAATGCCATAAATGAATGCGAATATCATATATAAAGATCGTTTCATACAAGAGTCTATGAACCCACACGCCACAAGTTGGCTAGTTGGGCATCTACTCTAACAGTAATAGCTATTCCTTTTCTCACCATTTAAGCCATAGTAAGCTGTTTAATGAAAACTTGCATGAATAGTATGTGATTGTTTGGATCTATGCATAACGTTTGAGATCCATGCATGTTTCACAGTTTTCAAAACGTTTTTGATTCGTTTCTCGTGAAGCTTCGGACATGGTCGGTTCATGGGGGTTATTTTTTTGTCCAAGGGTGGTCCATGTAGTTAGTACATCGAGTTAGGATCATGTAGGTCCAAACGGGAAGCAATTTGGTCAAGAAATGAATTAGTTATGAATTTTATAATCAGCATGTGTCCTGCCTGGTCGTCTGTGCGCGACAGACGCGTTGTTGGCGGGTAAGTCGCTCAATGCAGTATGTGTGGTGAAGGTTGATTTCATGAGATATCCCGTTGAGTTAGGGTAACTTAGGTCCAAACGGGGGGCAATTTTGTCGAGAAACGAATTAGTTATGAATTTTATGGCTAGCACGTATCCTGGTTGCAGTCTGCGCACAATCAGTGATATTGCGGGCGTTGGTTTGGTCATATACTGTATAGTTTTTGAGTTTCGTTTCTTCCAGTACCTACTATATTAAGGTAGATTGATGTGGGTCGAAGAAGAGAGTGATTTGGATAAGAAATAAAGTTTTAATGATTTTTACCGTTTTGTCGCTCGAAGTGAGCCGTCTCGGGTCATTTTTGTGAAAATTAAGATTTCGAGTCTTAGGGGCTGCTAAAGTTCGTGGATGATTTTATTTGATGTTTTAAGCATATTTTAAGATGTTTTCCAGCATTTTTAGAATTTATTTGATTTATGGGATTTTTGGCAATTTTAGCGTATTGGCCGAATACTTTAAAGTCAAAATTTTAAAGTTAAAATCCTTTTATTTATGGGCCTAATACTTTTATCAAATTTTAAAGTTAAATTTTGGTCATTGGTATTTATTTATTCGAATTTTAAATGTTTGAATTTTTAGCAAAGGATGGAGTAAATTAGAAATTTTAAAGGTTTAATTTTATGTCTTGGACCGGCAGATTCAATTGGACCGATTTGGCTGGTTCGATTGGATCGGGTCGGTTCGTCGTATGTCGAGTCAAAATGTTTTAAATTTGGTCCGAGTTATTTTAATTATGGACCTGTGATGGTCCCAAAAATAGGATCAAAACAAGTATAGGAGTTCAGAAGGGGGGGGGGGGGTTGAATGAACTCCTTCGATTTTAAACCTTTTCAAATTCTTTTCAAAAATGTTTTACACGCGCTGCTTATCTCAGTTAAATGCAAATCTCTCGGCTAACTAAAAAGTGCGGAATGAAGCCGATTAATTTGTGAACAGTAAACAATAAATAAATAAGTGCGTAAATGTAAAGAGTAGGATCAAGAGTTTGTTTCTGGAAGTTCGGATATTAATATCCTACGTCTCCCCTTCTTCCTTTTTCAGGAAGGATACACTAGAAGATTTTATGTACACAGTCCTTCTGCAGACACCCGATCACACAAGCGTAACTTGTATAAACTCCTAGTATCTCCACAACAATCCACGCAGACGCAGCTGCTGGTTTACAACACTTATCAATATTTTCTTCGGCTTTTTGAGAAGCCCGTTTTTTACAGACTCAACTAAATAACAACAGTGAATACAAGTTCTGTGAAACTGTAAAGTCCTCTGGTTTCTAAACAAAGAAACACGATTCAACACTATGAACCAGAGGATGACTTGAAGGTAAATCAATGAATAACAATGGTTGTGTTCTTCAAGTCTTTGAGCTTTTTGAAAATGCTTCAATAACGAATAGCTCGACAATTCAATTTGGCAGAGTTTTTGCAATAGCGAGAGCGAAGGATGTTCTTCAAATCAAAACTGCTGGTATTTATAGTCTTCGCTCAACGGTCATTTTCATCTGTTAAGGAAACAAAATCCTTTTTGAAATTCTGATAATTCATAACCGTATTCTCTGCTCCACTACAAGGTAAAATGCACACTGTTAGAGATAATTTGTCGATTTCCATATCTGTGCAATAATCGTATAACAACTTCTGTGAATGCGTACTATTTACCCAAAATAGTACCGACGTTGTTTCCTAAATTCCAGAAAATTTGTACGATTATGTTAATCTTTTCCAATTTGAGTAAACAATCGTATTTGAATTTCTTTATCGCTTGCGCCTGAAATTTCTTCATCCTTGTTTAAAATCTTGAGACTGGAAGACGCTTGAAAACATGCAACGATTGGTTTTCTTTAACGCGTCCGTTATTCCAGCGACTGGATTCACAAAATACTGTAGCTCTCGACTGGTTCCAATACGCTGTCGTTTCAACTTATTCAAACGACATCGTTTCCAATATACCCTCGACTGGTTAAATAATACTGTAGCTCTCGTCTGGGTGTACAAACCACTGTAGCTCTCGACTGGTTTTGAAATCCATCGACTTATTTCAATACGCCGTCGTTCCAACTTATTTAAACGCTGTCGTTTTGTAATCTTTATCACAATACGCTAACACTCAAATACTTGCGTCTGATTCAAGATCACTTTTGCTTGCGTCTGGTTATAAGAACACTGTAGCTTGCGTCTGGTTAAGCAATCCACTGTAGTTTGAAACTGATTCGATACCAAAGATTAATTCACTGTAGCCCTCGTCTGATTTACTGTAGCTGGCGACTGGAAAACCCAACAACTAAAATCCAACTATCGAAACCCTGTAAGATCATCGTCTGAGTAAACCTGTCGTCTGGATTCTCAAATAATGTTATCAACATCTGAAAGATCCTGATTTAACTTGTCATTTTGTTATCACCAAAACCATAAATTTTATCCTAAAAATTTCCCCCTTTTTGGTGATGACAAAACTTAGCAGTCGAGAAAAAAGAATAGGCAAAATAACTTGCACAACGACTGCTGAAAACAAATTTCATTAAATTAACAAAGTACAAAAGATTTGTACAAGTTCTATCCTAACTAATATCATCTTCTCCTCTTATACGATCCGCTTTTACTTAGCCTTCTTTCTCTTCTCTCTCTATCTCTTTCTCTATCAGCCCTCATCATTCTTTAATATATCGCTGTGCAGCGTCAATGTCTGTTGGTGAAATAATCTCTGTAGTTCTGATAACATTACCACTGCTTTCACCTTGATTAACAGGAGCAGGTAGAGGGCGGCGACTGCTGCTTCCTTCCCCCTTTTTGGCATCACCGCCATGAATGTAGTCGACGAGATCGCCAATCTGGGTGGAGAGGCTGAGAAAACCTGCTGTCATTTTTGCTTGGAATTCTAATTGCTCACTCCTGATAGAAGCAACCTGCCCATCCAATAAAAGAATTTTAGCATCAAGCGCGTTGAACCTGTTCCTGATTGCCAGTGAATCTGTATCAGCAGTGACACCTTGGGCCATAACTGTAACGACCAGATCATTTAGAAGTCCACAATTAGAAAGATATGAGATTGAGGGATTACATTGCTATTACAATTCGATTCTTGAATATTTCTGTCTATGCCATGATCAATCTTTATTTTATTATGGATTGATATTCAAATGTTAGAATGCAAGTACAGTAGATATTTAGTGACTTCTGCAAACCAAGTGGATCCTTTATTTAACTAAAATTCTTGGTTTCCATGCACATCTTTTGTTTTAAAAACAGGGCACGCTTCTTATAGAGTTTTGCATATTGATATAACGTGTTTGCTTTCCTTAGTCAATGTAAATCATATAAATGGGATCTTAAGCTGATTCATGCATCATTACTTTCAAATCAAATCATATTAAGCGGTGCTCGCTCTCAAGAAGCCAAACAAAATACTCTCAAAGTGTTTTAAAGGAAACAGGCGGTGCGCAAGAAGTATACTGGATTATCTGCTGTTCTTGTGTTAAAGATACCAGGCAAGTAAACTCTGTTTCTTGCTCACTCAATAGAAAGCATATATTCAATTCTGTTTTATGATTATAATGAATTCCTGAGTTTTTCAGTAATTCATTTGTCGAAGTAGCTTACAAGTAGCTTACTCGATCTTTTCCAGAAGTTTCATAAGATATGTCGAAGTCTTTATAGGAAGGTAACCTTCGTAGTTCATGGTTATCTGTATGTTAAGAATAAGAGCTGGTTCTTATACCACTGCTGATATTGCCTTGTCGAAAATATTCTAAGTATGAAATCAGCAGTTTCATTTCTTTGTTGACAACCAGCAGATGCGTATTTCAGCAGATGCTTTGCTTTCGCAAATTCAGCAGATGCTTTGTTTTCGCAAATTCAGCAGATGCTTTGCTTTCGCAAATTCAGCAGATGCTTTGCTTTCGCAAATTCAGCAGATGCTTTGCTTTTGCAAATCCAGCAGATGCTTTATAAAAATCAGCAGATGCGTTTTATTGTCAAATTTCAGCAGTTGCGTCGTCTTTCAAAATTCAGCTGATACATTTCATTTTGATATTCAGCAGTTGCGTTGGTTCCATAAAACCAGTAGCAGCTGGTTATAGCGACTGGTTGTAGCAGCTGGTTGTAGCAGCTGGTTATAGCGACTGGTTGTAGCAGCTGGTTGTAGCGACTGGTTGTAGCAGCTGGTTGTAGCGGCTGGTTGTAGCGATTGGATTCTTGTCTTGCGACTGATTCCTATTCGTTGCGACTGGTACTGTTTATCCAGCTGGTATTAGTCTTGCGACTGGTACTATTCACTTCAGCTGGTTACTGTTCATTCTTCGTTTTCGTCAGTAGATAACGAAATTTCAGAATTTGATTCTCCTTTCAATTCTGAATCAGTTCAAATGAATCTTTCGACTTATCTGACAGATTCAACTAGCTAAGTTATTCAGTTTTCATCTTCGCAAGCTTTATAAGGGAATTCTTTACAGTTCCAGAATATCATTTGATAAACAAAAACCAGTAACTTGAACAAAAGAAAGAAAATAGTTTTCATAAGAGAAAGAAAGAGCAGAACAATGTTTTATGAAATGTTTTAAGTTATGACAATGAAAAGGGTCCTTAATGAAAAGTTGAGTGCGCGGCTGACGAACCGTGTTCCCTTTTAACCAGGAAGGATTAGGATTACAGTTCGACGGATCTGTATACCCCTTCAACCATGAGCCATAGTGCTAAGACTGATATCAGGAGTTTGATCAAACGAAATGGACCAAATGTTTAAAGTGTTGTCATAATTTCCCAGAAAATGAATGAAGAGCACAAATGTGATTTTAATCGCAGCTCTTAAGAATGTTTAAAGAAAATGATTTCAGAATGGATTCATGTCTTATGCTTTCATACTTGACTCAAATTTCATGTTTATGTTTACGCTTGGTTATTCATAAGCATGATTCCGATTCAGACTCCAGTATGTATTAGTTCATGGACGATTGTACGTTTTGCTTTCGTTATTCCAGATTTTACCTGCTGGGCCTTTGGCTCACTAGTTTTCATTGAGTGTAGGTAATACAGAGTAGGAGCTGGAGGGAGATGAACAGAATGGAAGGAATGTGTTTATCGTGGACAACAGATTTCTTTTTTCCTTTTGTTCCAGAGTTCATAGTTTCGTTTTGGAAACACTTTTGTATCATATTAGAATGTTTTGTTACGAAGTTGTATCCAAACAGAATTCGGAATTTGCTATGCTATAGGTATTTGTACCAGACGTTATCACACTACGAGATGCATTATTTAAATATGCTATATCAGCTTCTTCATTTCCGCACGTTTGCATGAGTTATCCTTGATTTCTCATCTTCGAATGTGAAAAATTTCATCATTCTTATTTCCACCCCGATAGTTAGTAACGATCCATCCTCCGATGTTTATAACTTTTGATTTCATTCAATTGAACCCCAAAACTTATGATTATTTCGTCAAGAAAATGAGGGTCGTTACAGTTGGTATCAGAGCATGGTCCTTGAGATAAACACACTTCCAGTCTGAGCAAATCTCTCCAGCCTCTTCAAAACTTGTGAGTTTTATTTTCATGTTTTAGCATAGAGTAATCTCTCATATAGAATTGTGGTGGATTTGGACTACCCTTTTTCAGATATGTCAGGAAGAGGTAGAGGCAGAAGAAGTTTTGTCGAAGGAGATAGTGAATCAGAAGGCATAACTCCAGTTCTTGCCAATATGGCTCAACTTTTAGAACGATTAGTTGATCAGACCTCTAATGGGAACGGTCATTCTTCGAGTAGAATGATTAGCAGAGAAGATCCTCAAGAGAAATTTAGGAGGCAGCGACCTCAAGAATTTTCTGGCACTACTGATCCTTTAGTGGCAGAAAGCTGGATAAAATCCATGGAGGTGATATTCGATTATCTTCACTTAACAGAACTCGAGAGACCCCGGTGTGCAATTTATATGCTCAGGGGAGATGCTATGATGTGGTGGGAAGGAGCCAAGTTAACAGTGGACTTGGAAATTCTTATCTGGGATGAATTCAAGAGAGTTTTCTTCGAGCAATATTTTACAGTTGATGTTCGAGAACAATTACAAAGTGAATTTCTAACCCTGAAGCAAGAAGGCATGGCGATGCGGGATTACATCCGCAAGTTCGAGATGTTACTTTGTTCCACTGATAGGGACAAACGCAGATGCCAAACTTCGCCATTTTATTAATGGGTTGAAGCCCATGATCAAGCATGATGTTAGACTGGCCGAACCAGTAGACTACAAAGCAGCGGTAAACAAAGCTTTGAGGGCGGAGCAAGAATGGAAAGCGATTGACGAGGAAAGACAATTAAAGAGGCAAGCTTTCCAGCAAAATGATAAAAGAAAATTTAAGAAGCAGAATAACAACAACCAGCAAGGGTCAGCAGGGAAGGGACCTATCGTTGCACAGCCAATTTCTTCGATTCCTCACACGGATAATAGGCCTCCATGTCCCAATTGCAAGAAGAAACATAAGGGACAGTGTCTTCAAGGACAGAAAGTGTGCTATACTTGTGGTAAACCAGGCCACATGTCGAGAAGTTGTCCCCAGAAGCAACAGCAGCAGACGCAACAGCAACTCGTTGCCAGCAGGGCTTATGTGATGACTGCTGCTGAAGCACCAGCAGATACCACTTTGGTGACGGGTAAAATTTCTGTTGATAACTTGCCTACCGTAGCATTATTAGATTCTGGTGCAACGCATTCTTTCGTATCAGATAGATTTTCTGAGAAATTACCTGTTAAACCAGTGGAAATAGAAGTAGGATACTGTGTTCAAACTCCTACAGGAGAAAATATAATAACCGATCGAATGCTTCGAAATGTAGAACTTGAATTGCAGGGTAATATTGTTTATGCAGATCTCATAGTATTACCTATGTTCGAATTTGACTTTATATTGGGAATAGATTGGTTAGTGAAACACGAAGCTGTTATAGACTTTAAGCAACGATCTGTCTTTATTAAGAAACCCGATGGAAATTCATTTTCATTCAAAGCTGGTAATTATGTGAAGACCCTTAAACTAATATCAGCGATGAAAGCCCAGAAATGTTTAAGAAGTGGTTGTCAGGGATTTCTGGTAAATGTTATATCATTAGAACCTGAAAAGAAAAAGAAACTAGAACAAGTACCTGTTGTAAGGGAATTCCCAGATATTTTTCCAGAAGATGTTTCAGGTTTACCTCCCAATCGAGAATTAGAATTTACTAAATACCAGAAGCTGCTCCAATTTCAAAGCCTCCTTATAGACTTGCTCCTAAGGAAATGAAAGAATTAAATGATCAAAAATTCATTTTCATTCAAAGCTGGTAATTATGTGAAGACCCTTAAACTAATATCAGCGATGAAAGCCCAGAAATGTTTAAGAAGTGGTTGTCAGGGATTTCTGGTAAATGTTATATCATTAGAACCTGAAAAGAAAAAGAAACTAGAACAAGTACCTGTTGTAAGGGAATTCCCAGATATTTTTCCAGAAGATGTTTCAGGTTTACCTCCCAATCGAGAATTAGAATTTACTAAGTACCAGAAGCTGCTCCAATTTCAAAGCCTCCTTATAGACTTGCTCCTAAGGAAATGAAAGAATTAAATGATCAGATTCAAGAGCTACTGGATAAAGGTTTCATTAGACCCAGTACTTCCCCTTGGGGTGCACCAGTGCTTTTCGTAAAGAAGAAAGATGAGAGTATGCGTCTATGCATTGATTATAGGGAATTGAACAAACTAACGATTAAGAATAAGTATCCTCTCCCTAGAATCTATGATTTATTTGATCAGTTAAGATGAGCGACTGTATTTTCGAAGATAGACCTGAGATCAGGGTATCACCAGTTGCGTGTAAAAGAAACAGATGTGTATAAGACCGCTTTCAGAACAAGATATGGCCATTATGAATTTCTAGTTATGCCTTTTGGGGTAACGAATGCGCCATCCGTATTTATGGACTTAATGAATCGAGTATTCCAACCTTATTTAGACAGATTTGTCATTGTGTTCATAGATGACATTTTGATTTACTCAAAGAGCAGGGAAGAACATGAAGAACACCTTAGAGAGATCTTGCAAATTTTACGAAATAAGCAGTTATTTGCAAAGTTTAGTAAGTGTGAATTCTGGATTGATAAAGTAGTATTCTTGGGTCACATTATTTCAAAGAATGGAATAGAAGTAGATCCTTCAAAGGTAGAATCTGTTCGAGACTGGCCTGTACCTAAGAATGTCACGGAAATTCGAAGTTTCCTAGGACTTGCAGGATATTATAGAAGATTCATAGAAGGATTTTCGAAGATTGCTGTTCCATTAACGGCCTTAACTAAAAAGAATGTGAAGTATGATTGGACTCCCAAATGCCAATCCAGTTTTGAGAAGTTGAAATATGCATTAGTTGAAGCCCCTGTTCTAGCGTTACCGACAGAGAAAAGGAATTTTGTGATTTACACTAATGCATCGAAGACAGGGTTGGGAGCTGTCTTAATGCAAGAGAGAAAAGTAATTGCTTACGCTTCTAGGCAATTGAAGATTCACGAGAAGAATTATCCTACGCATGACCTGGAATTAGCAGCAGTAGTTTTCGCTTTAAAGATTTGGAGACACTACCTTTACGGCGAGAAGTACGAAATTTTTACAGACCATAAAAGCCTTAAGTATTTCTTTACTCAGAAGGAATTGAATATGCGACAGAGAAAATGGCTTGAATTGGTTAAAGATTACGATTGCGTAATTAGCTATCATCCGGGAAAAGCTAACGTAGTAGCAGATGCGTTAAGTAGAAGA
>KV001423.1:602794-614750 GCA_001598015.1 Dorcoceras hygrometricum | reverse complement strand
AAAACAGGGCACGCTTCTTATAGAGTTTGGCATATTGATATAACGTGTTTGTTTTCCTTAGTCATTGTAAATCATATAAATAGGATCTTAAGCTGCTTCATGCATCATTACTTTCAAATCAAATCATATTAAGAGGTGCTCTCTCTCAAGAAGCCGAACAAAATACTTTCAAAGTGTTTTAACGGAAACAGGCGGTGCGCAAGAAGTATACTGGATTTTCTGTTGTTCTTGTGTTAAAGATACCATGCAAGTAAACTCTGTTTCTTGCTCACTCAATAGAAAGCATATATTCAATTCTGTTTTTATGATTATGTATGGTTTTAAAGAAAAGGGAGATGGCCTCGGCTGTTCTTCAAGAAAACCGTAAAGTTCATGCTCTGTTTTTGAAAGAAGTTGAGTTACTGTATTTTGAGCTAAAGATGATTTAGAAAAGGTTTGAATTATGTTCTTCTAATGAATTCCTGAGTTTTTCAGTAATTCATTTGTCGAAGTAGCTTACAAGTAGCTTACTCGATCTTTTCCAGAAGTTTCATAAGATATGTCGAAGTCTTTTTTAGGAAGGTAACCTTCGTAGTTCATGGTTATCTGTATGTTAAGAATAAGAGCTGGTTCTTATACCACTGCTGATATTGCCTTGTCGAAAATATTCTAAGTATGAAATCAGCAGTTTCATTTCTTTGTTGACAACCAGCAGATGCGTATTTCAGCAGATGCTTTGCTTTCGCAAATTCAGCAGATTCTTTGCTTTCGCAAATTCAGCAGATGCTTTGCTTTTGCAAATCCAGCAGATGCTTTATAAAAATCAGCAGATGCGTTTTATTGTCAAATTTCAGCAGTTGTGTCATCTTTCAAAATTCAGCTGATACATTTCATTTTGATATTCAGCAGTTGCGTTGGTTCCATAAAACCAGTAGCAGCTGGTTATAGCGACTGGTTGTAGCAGCTGGTTGTAGCAGCTGGTTGTAGCAGCTGGTTATAGCGACTGGTTGTAGCAGCTGGTTGTAGCGACTGGTTGTAGCAGCTGGTTGTAGCGGCTGGTTGTAGCGACTGGATTCTGTCTTGCGACTGATTCCTATTCGTTGCGACTGGTACTGTTTATCCAGCTGGTATTAGTCTTGCGACTGGTACTATTCACTTCAGCTGGTTACTGTTCATTCTTCGTTTTCGTCAGCAGATAACGAAATTTCAGAATTTGATTCTCTTTTCAATTCTGAATCAGTTCCAATAAATCTTTCGACTTATCTGACAGATTCAACTAGCTAAGTTATTCAGTTTTCATCTTCGCAAGCTTTATAAGGGAATTCTTTACAGTTCCAGAATATCATTTGATAAAAAAAAACCAGTAACTTGAACAAAAGAAAGAAAACAGTTTTCACAAGAGAAAGAAAGAGCAGAACAATGTTTTATGAAATGTTTTAAGTTATGACAATGAAAAGGGTCCCTGATGAAAAGGTGAGTGCGCGGCTGACGAACCGTGTGCCCTTTTAACCAGGAAGGATTAGGATTATAGTTCGACGGATCTGTATACCCCTTCAACCATGAGCCATAGTGCTAAGATTGATATCAGGAGTTTGATCAAACGAAATGGACCAAATGTTTAAAGTGTTGTCATAATTTCCCAGAAAATGAATGAAGAGCACAAATGTGATTTTAATCGCAGCTCTTAAGAATGTTTAAAGAAAATGATTTCAGAATGGATTCATGTCTTATGCTTTCATACTTGACTCAAATTTCATGTTTATATTTACGCTTGGTTATTCATAAGCATGATTCCGATTCAGACTCCAGTATGTATTAGTTCATGGACGATTGTACGTTTTGCTTTCGTTATTCCAGATTTTACCTGCTTGGCCTTTGGCTCACTAGTTTTCATTGAGTGCAGGTAATACAGAGTAGGAGCTGGAGGGAGATGAACAGAATGGAAGGAATGTGTTTATCGTGGACAACAGATTTCTTATTTCCTTTTGTTCCAGAGTTCATAGTTTCGTTTTGGAAACACTTTTGTATCATATTAGAATGTTTTGTTACGAAGTTGTATCCAAACAGAATTCGGAATTTGCTATGCTATAGGTATTTGTACCAGACGTTATCACACTAAGAGATGCATTATTTAAATATGCTATATCAGCTTCTTCATTTCCGCACGTTTGCATGAGTTATCCTTGATTTCTCATCTTCGAATGTGAAAAATTTCATCATTCTTATTTCCACCCCGATAGTTAGTAGCGATCCATCCTCCGATGTTTATAACTTTTGATTTCATTCAATTGAACCCCAAAACTTATGATTATTTCGTCAAGAAAATGAGGGTCGTTACAATAACAGTTTTCTTCAATTCATTGAGACGAAGTATCTGAAGATCATCTTGATTTTGTCCTTCTTGTCGAGTATTCTGGATTAGATTTCGGAAGTAGTCATTTTGGTGTCCCAGAGTGTTTTGAAGACCTCATTCAATGGTATGGAGTCTAGATAAAATATCACTACGAGCATTATCCATATGCTGTGAGAGAGAAGTTTCCAGATCATCCAGAAGTGGAGAAAGATCGGCAGTAGCAGCTGAGAATGTAGTCTGAACATTCACATTTTCCTCCAAGGGAATATCATATCCATGAAGGTGCACTGGAGAATCAAAATAATCGGTTTCTTGAAAAATCGGAGAGGGAGAACGATACACTGTAGAACCCTCAGAAGAAACCAGGTCTACCTCGTCAATGTTGGGGAACCGTGGCGGATCCGGATCACGCCTCCCGGCGAGGCAGTGGAAGAACAAAAATTGGGCCTGGAGACGATCAATACAATTCTAAAACATGCAATCTATGACCATTCATAGGGTGTTTCTCGGGGTTACCTTTCTGGCAACTCGTGCCTGGCTCCGACCAGTTTCGCGAGGAAACCGGCACTTCACGGTAGGCTGCGGTAGATTACGTCAATCAGGTCCACGACCGGAAGGGAGACTCCTTCTTCAGCCTGCACTAGAAGGCCTGACGAGATCAGCGCGGACGGATTCTCCTCGTCAAGTTGGCCGGAACAATTTCCGGCGAAGCAAGGCGGCGGCGGCGGCGGATTTTGAGAAGAGGAAGGAGGCGGCTGTCAGGCCTCGTGCTCACAACAGATAAACACATGCGGAAGCTATCAAAAAGTGGGTAAAATTTTCGCTTTTAGGCCCGACGGTTTTTAAACGTATAATTTAAAATACAACAATACTTAAAATAAGTTCCCCAAATCATAAACATTCATATATATATGCTATATGCTACTGGGACACACTAGCCACCTCCTGGGGCACCGCCAGCTGGGTTGAACCCACGACCAGCTGTAGAACCCGGGTTTCCTGAAAACAACGCAACAAAGAAACAAACCAAGCCCTGGAGGGACATGGGGTCAAACCCCAGTACGGAGAGCAGTAATACAACAGAAATAACAGCAAGGAATAAAATGCAGGTGCTATGCATGAGACGCCAAGGAAAAAAGGAAAGCTCGACCCACAAGGGAGCTAAGGAACTCAAACATAGCTCCAAGAAACATCGACGACATACAGTGGCCACGGGGTGAGTTCACAGTGTGGTAGTGAGCCACTCGCCATGATACTACACCCACTTACCGGACGCATCAAACAACTCGACCTGCTGTTGCCTCACCCATGAACTGTGGTAATTAACCACTCGGCGCATGGTGGCTACGATCCCAGCAGGAAGATGAGAGTGCGGTATTGCCGCTCGCCCTCACATCCTGGTAAGAAAACAATAACAATGCAACAATGGTACAAAGACTACCCAAAACTGGATAGGATTACCATGCGTGTATGCAACAAGCGAGAATGCAAGCATATAAACATATGCAACGCAACAATTACACAAATAGCATACACAATTCTCAACAGAACACAACCAGCAGGCACGGCGAATCCACATACCAGCGACTACCATTCATCCAAGCCATAATCTCGCTGTAATAACAGCTCAAATCCGTACCTTGTACTGAGCAACAATAACACTGCGAGAAATCCCGAAGACTCTGGTAAAAGCCTGCTAAACACACGGCATACAGAACATAAATCCAACGGGTTGCTAATAAATCTCACGGCTGGAGTTTAAATACTAAAGCCAGCTCTCAATCTAACCCATACAACAGGAAGCTAATATAAAGGCTAGGAACAAGATCTCGAAGCTAATTCAAAAGCTACCTGCAACTTCGAAACGTACGAACACGAACAGCAACTTCGTGCTTTTGTTCCAGCTAACAACAGCCTCTACAAAAGGTATAGGGTGAAAGAGCTCTTTGAGAGGAGTCCAACGCTACCTCAACTGTCCAAAACAACGGCCGGAATCGACGGGAATCTACCGGAGAAGCTCATGGTGAATAGTGACCAAGGGTTGAAGAACAGAGAACGAAAATCGGGAAATATTTCTCTAAGTATGGGAACTGGTAATCCACAACGAAGACCAAGTCTCTCTATATATAAAACTCTCAACTGCTGCTACCAGCAGGAGCGCATTTCCACCGACAAAACCAACAGGAGCAATAGTCGACGCATTCCCCACAATAAACGACCCTCGACTGCCAGCAGCAACAACAACAAAAGAGCTTCTAACGCTAAGCCAAAACGGCGTCGCATCCTCCTCAAGTGCTCAACACATTGAGCTCAGTATCCGTGCGGTAATCTCGAATCCAGTACTTGTGTGACCCTCAATGGTTCAGGGATACAGCTAGCCGTGGGCCCACAACCATTGTGGCTTCGGAATCACAATTCCGGACTTGCCCAACGGATCATGGTAAGAGCGTCTAGCAACATCGCCCCATGATCCCCTAGGTATCACTGATAGTGCCTGCAATAACCAGTTGGTCGTGATTAGCATACAGTACGGTCCTTTCAATCCATATATCCCGATCAGATCAACGATCATTGGTAAATCGAGAGTCGCTATAGATCCGATTGCTATGCGTACATCTTGGAGATCGAATAGTGACATCGCGAGTGTAACTAAGTAAACCCATTTACCTAAAACACTTCTAGTACTCTGGCCAGAGATTTATACACTATTATCCCCTCAGATAGCATAGGATATCCACGCATGTCTGCGAGCGGTGAATCCTCGACAACGATGCATCGACTCCTACATGCATCGGGGTCTCACCCAATCCCGCCGCCTGATGACCCCAAGTGAGTCGGCAAACGAGTCAAAGTGAGACGCCTATCATGTAGAGTCTCAATGACGTTTCGAGTCGTGAGGACTAATCAGTACAACCAAGACCTCGGACTTATCCACTCGACAAATGGTAACCACTTGGAAAGTCCGAACGAGGGTAGTTCGATAAATCACCAGGTCACTATCTATCTGCATGCTCAGAACATCACAATGTTCCCTACCAATGAAACATGGTACTTCGCATCGCACATACTAGTCTCGAGCTCGGGCTGCCTTATCCATATTTTGAAGGCCCAATCGACTAGGAACTAATTCAGAATACACAGTGACTATTAGATGTGTTTCATGATAGCCGTCATACCCACTATCACATCTAACATACACTTTAGTGCATTCTAGGTCATTATACAACACAATGAAAGTAAAGAATGCCATATATAAAATGCGGATATCATATATAAAGATTGTTTCATACAAGAGTCTATAAACCCACACGCCACAAGTTGGCTAGTTGGGCATCTACTCTAACAATCTCCCACTTGCCCTAAAGCCAACTACTCATCAGACGCAGTCCCATTGTTTCGTGATGTTTCTCAAACAACGGTCCTGGCAAGGGCTTCGTAAGTGGATCAGCAACGTTGTCTGCAGAGGCGACTCTCTCAACTGCTATGTCACCTCTAGCCACAATATCCCGGATTATGTGGTATTTCCTCAGTATATGTTTGGATCTTTGGTGAGACCTAGGCTTCTTTGCTTGCGCAACGGCACCCATGTTGTCGCAGTACACCGGGCTGGACCAACTCCATTAGGAATGACGCCCAACTCTTGGACGAAATTCCTTATCCAAACGGCCTCCTTAGCAGCAGCTGATGCTGCGATGTACTCAGCCTCAGTGGTTGAATCCGCGATGGTGTCTTGCTTGGAACTCTTCCAAGAGACAGCACCACCATTGAGCATGAATACAAATCCAGAGGTAGATTTCGAATCATCCACGTCACACTGGAAGCTAGAATCAGTGTAGCCTTCCAGTTTCAGTTCACCACCCCCATAGACCATGAACATATTCTTAGTCCTTCGTAAGTACTTAAGAATATCCTTCACGGCTTCCAATGCAATTGCCGGGGTTGGGCTTGGTAGCGGCTCGTGACACTCAGAGCATATGCGACATCCGGTCTAGTCGAGAGTCATACCATACATAATACTACCTATTGCTAGTCGAGATCATACCATACATAATACTACCTATTGCCGAGGCATATGACACACGTGTCATACTCTCTATCTCCTCATCAGTCTTCAGACACATAGACTTAGATAGAGTGACCCCGTGGCACATAGGTAGGTGTCCTCTCTTGGACTCTTCCATAGAGAACCTCTTAAGTATGGTATCGATGTAGGTAGCTTGGGTGAGTCCGAGCATCCGTTTAGATCTATCCCGATAGATCTGTATTCCAAGAATATAGGATGCTTCACCCATGTCCTTCATTGAAAATCTACTATACAACCATACTTTAGTTGATTGCAGCATTCCTACATCATTCCCAATGAGTAGAATGTCATCAACATAAAGTACGAGGAATGTCACAGCGCTTTTAACTACCTTCTTATATACACATGGCTCCTCGGGATTCTTGATGAAACCAAATTCCTTAATTGTTTCATCGAATCTCAGGTTCCAACTTCGCGATGTTTGTTTGAGACCGTAGATCGATCTCTGAAGCTTGCATACCTTATGCTCGCTTCCAACAGATGTGAAACCCTCAGGCTGCGTCATATAGATCTCTTCCTTAGTGTTTCCATTAAGGAACGCAGTTTTCACATCCATTTGCCATATCTCATAGTCATACCATGCGGCTATGGCTAACAAGATTCTAATTGACTTGAACATTGCGACTGGCGAGAAGGTTTCATCATAGTCAACACCTTGCCTTTGAGTGTAACCTTTCGCGACCAGTCGTGCCTTGTAGGTCATTACCTTACCATCAGGCCCAAGTTTCCTCTTGTATACCCATTTTCACCCAATAGGAACAATTCCTTTGGGAGGATTAACAAGAGTCATAACTTGGTTCGCATGCATTGATTCAAACTCAGACTGCATTGCTTCAAGCCACAAATTAGAATCAGCATCGGAAATTGCCTCCTTGAAAGTTCTTGGATCAGATCCAACAACTTGATCACCTTGATCATCTTCAAGGAGAAAACCATATCTCTCAGGAGCCCTAGGAACCCTTTTGGATCTCCTAGGTGCGACCATTTATGGTACTGGCTCTGGAGGTGCGGGAGACTCACTTGGTACTTCGATTGGATCTCGAACCTCTTCGAGTTCTAGTATTTTGCCTTTTCTATCGAGTAGAAATTCCCTTTCCATAAAGGTGGCATTCCTAGAAACAATCACTTTTGTTTCGCTGGGATAGTAGAAGTAGTATCCAATGGAATTCTTTGGATACCCAATGAAGTAGCATAAGATGGATCTCGTATCCAGCTTATCTCCCACTGTCTGCTTCACGTAAGCAGGACATCCCCAAATCCTCATGTATGAGCACTTGGGTGGTTTGCCCATCCATATCTCATATGGAGTCTTATCCACCGCCTTGATGTGGACATTGTTCAACAACATTACCGCCGTTTCGAGCGCATAGCCCCAAAACGAGGTAGGAAGTTCAGTGAAGCTCATCATAGATCGAACCATGTCCAACAAGGTCCGATTACGACGCTCCGCTACACCATTGAGCTGTGGTGTGGCCGGAGGGGTCCACTGTGCGAGAATCCCATTCTCTTTCAGATAGTCTTGAAATTCAGAACTTAAGTATTCACCACCTCGATCAGATCGAAGTGCTTTAATACTTTTGCCTAGCTGATTTTCTACTTCAGCCTTGAATTCTTTGAACCTTTCAAAGGATTCAGACTTGTGCTTCATTAAGTACAAGTACCCACACCTAGAGTAATCGTCGGTAAAGGTGATGATGTATGTGTGACCGTATTTAGTACCAATACTAAATGGGCCGCACACATCAGTATAGATCAAATCCAATAGGCCTTGAGCACGCTCACCCTTGCCCTTGAAGGGTTGCTTAGTCATCTTTCCCTTAAGACAAGACTCACAAGTCGGTAGGGAATTAATGTCTGACAGATCAAACATGTTACTCCTAACTAACTTGTTCATCCTACTTAGAGAAATATGACCTAGCCTAGCGTGCCAAAGTTGTGCTGGGTTCAAGTTATCGTGTTTCCGTTTAATCGTTGTTGTATGTGCTTCGACATCACGAGTTGGAACGTCTTTTAATTTTAAGGTGTATAAATCGTTTTCGCGTTCCC
Source organism: Dorcoceras hygrometricum (assembly GCA_001598015.1). Lineage (NCBI taxonomy): Eukaryota > Viridiplantae > Streptophyta > Magnoliopsida > Lamiales > Gesneriaceae > Dorcoceras > Dorcoceras hygrometricum. The sequence continues at coordinate 606,288 of KV001423.1, read as the reverse complement.
CAATTCCAATTAAACATTCATTCTTGTAAATATTGCAAATCGAATTAGCAAACATACAAGAATATCCATCTCTATCAAGCATAGGAATAGAAATAATGTTTTTAATCAATTCAGGAACAAACAAAACGTCTCGTAACAACAACTTAAAATCTGAAGACAGAAGTAAATAAATATCTCCTATGGCTACTGCAGCAACTCTTGCTCCATTACCCAGCCTCAAGTGGGTCTCACCCTCTCTAAGACGTCCGCTTCTTGTCATCACCTGTAAATCATTGTAGATATGAGATCCACATCCGGTATCAAGTACCCAAGAAGTCGAATTTAGAGACATATTTATTTCTATGTAGAACATACCTTTCGCAGTTCGCAACTGCTCGAGGTACTCCTTGCAGTTCCTCCTCCAATGCCCAGGCTTGTGGCAGTGGTGGCAAACATCCTCATGCTTGTTTGGCTTGGAAGCCTTTGCCTTTGGCTTCTTGGTGGGCTTTTCCTCCTTCGCAGGAGCAGAACGCTTCTTGCTCTTGCGTCTGGGCCCCTTCTTCGCAGAGGAAGAAGAGCCCATAAGGAGGACGGGTTTGTCCTTCTTTATGGTTCCTTCGAACACTACAAGCATGTTAACCACCTCTTCAAGGGTGGCTGCCAGCTTGTTCATGTTGAAGTTGACCACAAAGGGGTCAAATGCAGCAGGCAGTGAGAGGAGAAGTACATCCACCGACAGCTCGTGTGGAAGTGCGATATAAAGGCCCGACAGCTTTTCAACGAGCCCAATCATACGAACCCCATGCTCGCGGACCGAAGTCCCATCGCGCATGCGGCTTGTCATAAGCTCCTTGACAGCCGTGAACCTCTCATGTCGAGAGTTCTCCCCATACAGTTCTTTGAGATGAAAAAGTATGTCAGCAGCATAATTTGTCTTCTCAAATCGCCGTTGCATTTCATTGGACATCGACGCCATCACATAGCATCGAGCTTTAACCTCGTCGTCCCACCATTGTTTAAGCGTTACCAGCTCCTCAGGGCTGATATCGGCAGGGGCTTCCTTCGGAGGACTTTTCTCTATCGCATAAAGAAGTTTCTCCGAAGCCAATACAAGATTGAGGTTACGGAGCCAGTCTTGGTAGTTCAGACCGGTGAACCTGTTGCTATCTAGTATAGCAGCGAGTGGGTTTTTCATCGAAACCATTTTACAATGAGTAATACTGAAAAGGAAAGCAGACAAACATCACTAACTATATATAAAATAATCGCTAAGACATAAAACAAGGTCGTTAAGTTTTATGAATTACCCTCCCACTATTTTAACGATTTCACCACCCTCTAATGAAATCGAGAAAGCAAGTTTCTTTAGTGGGTACACGGAGCCCAATCAAGCGATCAAGGACCCGAATAATATCAGCCATCCATGACCCCCAAAAGGTAGTTTCCGATTGCAACCGGTGCAACCTCCATGTATTCACCTCACGTCCAGTAAGGGCCCAATAATATGACGCCGTTTACTATCACGTGTCAAGATGACCCATCAATGTTGAGTCGTGAAGGACGGTCCCCTTAACGTCCCCAATAATATGAGCCAACGTTAAAGGGAGTTCCAACCGAACTCACAACAATTGTCAATGGCGTGGACAGCTTTCCGGCATACATGACCCCCTCAATAATATGAGCCGGGCCATGTATACGGGTAGCATCGACGTACACCCATTGTTGATGGAAGGTAGGGTTAATTTAAACAATTTTAAATACCCTTTAGTTTATCGAATAAACTTTTATCTTGATATAAGTTTTAAATCAAATTTAAAACGAGGGATTTTATTTTGAAAAACATTTTGGTCTCATGCATATTTAAATCTAATTTAAAACATGCAAACATGCGGATTCAATTAAACTATATATCAACATATATAAAGTAAACATTGGGATGATCGATCGCGAGAGCTATGCGGTCCGTGGTGTTGGGGATCCGGATCCGCCCCCGGCGAGGCAGCGGAAGAACAGAAAACATAAGCCGGGAGACGATCAATACGAAAAATTGATAACAGTTATAATCTAATTAACATGTATAAATTAAATAATCAAATTATTTATCCACAAAATAATATTTTAATTACGAAATCCCATTTTATAAATAAAATCGTATTTTGTCGATAAAATCAAATTTTAATCAACAAAATCATATTTAATTTATAAAATCATATTTCAAAATTAAAATCGTATTTGGCAATTTTAATTGTATCAAATTGGGCTTAAAATAATTCTAGGCCCAAAAATCTCAAAATTTCAAAATCGACCAAAACGGGCCCGATATCGAATATCGGTCCGAAAACTTCACGGGCTGCCCGGGACAGACCCAAACATAACCATAGAAGAATTCAGCCATCACGACATCGCCGGAGCATCGCCGGGCGGCGACCTCCACCACGAGAATCGCACGGCGGCAGCCGCACAACGTCGTTCCAAGCGCGACGCACGGCCGCGCGCAACGATGCGCGCCCAGCGGCGAGGACCATGCGCAACCAGTGCACAAGTTCGTGGCAACCAGCAGGCCACCATGCGCGCAACCAGCGGCGTCCCAACGTCCGGCCATTGCGCGCAGCAACGAGCGGAGCGGCACTACGAGCGGCGCAACATCTCCTGCGCGACCAGCAGCGCAACATCGCGCAACGATTTGCGCGAAACAGCAGCAGCTTCGGCCGGCCATTGCGCGTCCAGCGCGCGCCGCTTGCGCACAAGCGCGCGGGGAGGGGCGCCGCCATGCGCGGCGGCGCAGTAGCCTTTTCTTTCAAAAATTTATTGATCCGATCTGAAAATCTCGAGATGTTAGATACAATATGGCATAATTGTATTGATCAGATCCGAACCTTGGCTTTGATACCACTGTTGGGGAACCGTGGCGGATCCGGATGACGCCTCCCGGCGAGGCAGCGGAAGAACAAAAATTGGGCCGGAAGACGATCAATACAATTCTAAAACATGCAATCTACGACCATTCATAGGGTGTTTCTCGGGGTTACCTTTCTGGCAACTCGTGCCTGGCTCCGACCAGTTTCGCGAGGAAACCGGCACTTCACGGTAGGCGGCGGTAGATTACGTCAATCAGGTCTACGACCGGAAGGGAGACTCCTTCGTCAGCCTGCACTAGAAGGCCTGACGAGATCAGCACGGACGGATTCTCCTCGTCAAGTTGGCCGGAACAATTTTCGGCGAAGCAAGGCGGCGGTGGCGCAAGACGGCGGCGGTGGCGGCTTTTGAGAAGAGGAAGGAGGTGGCCACTTAGAGCTAGGGTTAGGGTTGTGATTGTATCAAGTGTGTTATTATGAAGCCTAAGTCTACATTAAGTAGACTTAATGATGGACTTGGACCGGCCCAACGGGCCCGGGTCCAACGGATGAACATTCAGTTCATCCCCATCACCGTGACTTCATCATAACTCCGATCGCCGATCAGATCGGACCGATCGACTCAGTTTCCAAAACTGAATATTATGATCTGAAAAACCA
>KV001423.1:578984-593288 GCA_001598015.1 Dorcoceras hygrometricum | reverse complement strand
CTAGGAGGCCGCGGAAGCCCAGATTCATATCTTTCTTACAGGCCAGGAAGCTGGTTGAGCATGGATGTCAGGCGTTCTTGGCCAGTGTTACTGTTCCAGGAGATTCAGCAGGACCTTCGTTGTCTGATGTGTAGGTAGTCAGGGATTTCGCAGATGTTTTCCCCGACGACGTCGCAGGAGTTCCACCAGTGAGGGAGGTGGAGTTTTCTATTGAGCTGATGCCGGGTACAGTGCCTATCTCTAAGGCACCGTATCGATTAGCTCCTACCGAGATGAAGGAGTTAAAGGAGCAGATTCAGGAGTTGCTTGATAAGGGGTTCATTCGCCCTAGTTTTTCTCCATGGGGCGCGCCAGTTCTGTTTGTGAAGAAGAAGGATGGTAGCATGAGGTTGTGTATTGACTACCAGGAGTTGAACAGAGTTACCCTGAAGAACAATATCCACTCCCGAGGATTGAGGATTTATTCAATCAGTTGCAGGGAGCTTCAGTGTTCTCGAAGATTTATCTGAGGTCTGGCTATCATCAGCTGAGAGTTAGAGAGTAGGACGTGTCCAAGACTGCTTTTCGGACACGCTACGGCCACTACGAGTTCTTGGTGATGCCGTTTGGTCTGACGAACGCCCCAACGATTTTCATGGATTTGATGAACAGAGTATTCAGGCAGTATCTAGACCAGTTCATCATCGTGTTCATCGACGACATTCTGATCTATTCGAGGAGCTTTGAGGAGCATAGACAGCACTTGCAGACAGCTTTGCAGACTTTGAGGGAGCACAAGTTATACGCCAAATTCAGAAAGTGCGAGTTTTGGCTAGAGCATGTGGCTTTCTTGGGGCATATTGTGTCGAGAGATGGGATTTCTGTGGACCCATCGAAAGTGGAAGCAGTGCAGAACTGGAGAATTCCGAAGAATGCAGCGGAGATTCGCAGTTTCTTGGGCTTGGCAGGTTACTATCGCAAATTCATCAACGGCTTCTCTTCTATTTCAGTGCCCTTGACAGCCTTGACCAAGAAGAATGCGAAGTATGTGTGGAGCACCGAGTGTCAGAGGAGCTTTGATCAGCTGAAGGAGGCCCTTACTTCAGCACCAGTATTAGCTATGCCAGTGGACCACGAGGAGTTCGTGGTTTATACAGATGCTTCTTTGAGAGGTTTGGGTGCAGTTCTGATGCAGGGAGGTAAGGTTATTGCGTATGCATCGAGACAGCTGAAGAGTTATGAGCAGAACTATCCGACGCATGATCTGGAGCTTGCAGCAGTAGTGTTCGCACTGAAGATTTGGAGACACTATTTGTACGGCGAGAAGTGTCAGATTTTCACCGACCATAAGAGCCTCAAGTACTTCTTCACCCAGAATGAGCTGAATATGAGCAGCGCAGATGGCTAGAGTTGGTGAAGGACTATGACTGTGACATTAGCTACCATCCGGGTAAGGCTAATGTGGTAGCAGACGCTTTGAGCCGGAAGACTTCAGTGGTGTCGTGTTTATCAGTTGAGCGACCACTACAGACTGAGATTCAGATATTTGGGTTGGAGTTTTATTCAGTAGGACGTGCGCCTAGCCTCGCAGCACTCACAGTTCAGCCGACTCTTCGTGATCGGATTAGGGACGGCCAGGCTGCAGATGAGCAGTTACAGCAGTGGAGACAGAGAGATGAGGCTAGAGGACGAGGTTTGTACACAGTCGAGGATGGGATTACTCATTTCAGGGGTCGCATGTGGGTACCCAATACTGAGCAGTTGAGAGCTGAGATCTTATCAGAGGCCCATGCATTGACGTATTCCATTCACCCAGGGAGTACGAAGATGTACATGGATTTGCAGACTATTTACTGGTGGCCAGGGATGATAGGAATATCGGACGATTTGTATGAGAGTGTTTGACCTGTCAGCAGGTCAAAGCAGAGCACCAGAGACCAGCAGGATTGCTACAGCCACTCCCTATCCCTGAGTGGAAATGGGAGAACATCACGATGGATTTTGTGGTTGGATTACCCAGGAGTCCCAGAGGCTTTATGGCGATTTGGATGATTGTGGATTGACTCACCAAGTCCGCACACTTTCTACCGGTGAAGACAACTTTCACATTGACATAGTATGCAGAGCTATACATTAGAGAGATTATCAGGCTACATGGCATACCAGTCTCCATTGGTGCATTGGGATGAGGTTGGCGAGAGGATTTTGACTGGACCAGAGATGGTACAGCAGACAGCTGATATTGTGACCAGGATACGAGATCGGATGAGGACAGCTCAGAGTCGTCAAAAGATTTATGCCGATCTTAGACGACGAGATCTGGAGTTGGCAGTAGGGGATCATGTATTTGTGAGGATATCGCCTATGAAGGGCGTGATGCGCTTTGGCCGGAGAGGCAAGCTCAGTCCGAGATTCATTGGACCGTTTGAGATCTTGGAGAGAGTCGGTACGTTAGCATATCGTGTAGCACTACAACCCAGTCTGTCAGCAGCGCATAACGTGTTCCATATCTCGATGTTATGGAAGTACGTCCCGAACCCATCTCATGTGCTGGACTTTGAGCCGCTTCAGTTGGCGCCAGACTTATCTTTCGAGGAGCGACCAATTCAGATCTTAGCGCGAGAGGAGCGCAGGCTTAGAGCGCGGATGATTCCGATGGTCAAGGTCCGGTGGCAGAATCACTCGGCAGATGAGGATACCTGGGAGACCGAGGCCGATATGCGAACGCGCTATCCAGAGCTTTTCGGTACGTAACTCAATTTCGTGGACGAAATTTCTATAAGGAGGGGGAGAGTTGTAACGCCCAGAAATCCTAATTACGTGAATTGAATGCATGACTAGGAGGAAAACCTTATGATTATGTGATTTGCATGTCATGTTTGTGTTTATGTGATGATTTTATGCTCTACGTGTGCTTATCGCTCTACGTGTGCTTATCGCTTTACGGTACGGTTTGAGACCGGTAAGCGGGGACGAGTCCGGAGTCGACCAAATCGAAAATATTTTAATTTTTTAGCACTTAGACATATTTTAAAGCAAAATATTTTTATTTTATGCACAATTTCCAAGAAAATGAGATTTTATGCACGGTTACCGAGGAGGACCCGTTTTTCGCCTATACGGGCCATTTTTATGACTTTTATGACACTTTTAAAATTGAGAGGCCTTATGTTACGAAAATTAAAGGCTTGGGGCTGATATTTAAATGTTTTTAAGGCTTTTTAATTCGGGGATGGGCTAGTATAATGATGGGCTTATATTTTTTTTAAATAAAACAAGGTGGAAGGGCTTTTTAGCCCATTTTTTCACACACCCTCCACCTAAACTCGAAACTTTGCCCTAGCCCTCCTCTCATCAACCAACTTCAGACTCCATACTCTCCTTGGTGTCCGAAAATTGCAAGTTTCTCCATTGGAACTCAAGGTGTGGTCGTCTCCATTGTCCTCCGCCCCGGTATCACGTATTTTTGCTTCTCTATCAATCAAGGCATGTTATATTCTTTCTTTTCTCACCATATAGATCATATTACACTGTTTTTATAAATATTATGCATGGAAATTTTGTGTATGCTTCAGATCTCAAGGTTTATGTTCATGATCATGCATGTACTCATATGTGCACCTCACGGTTTTGATCCTTTTTGCATGGCTTCGGTTCATGGGCTGCTTTAGGGGTCTTGGCTCATGGTTAAGTGGTTCATGGTGGTCCTAGGAGTGGCTTTTCGTGGTTCGAAGTGGTGTAATTGTGGTCGAACCAATGGCTTGATGTCGCACACCGTGCAGTGTGTGTTTGTGCGTGTCGCGTGCGTCTCCTTCCCAGCGTTCGTTCTCCTTCGTGCAAGCTCGGTTGGGGCTGTGGTTGGTCTCGTTAGAACCGCCTGGACCTGGGGGTGGTCCAGCCGGAAGGGCTCCGGAAGTGGTGTCTGGATCAGAGAGAACGAAGGCGAAAACCATTAGGTGGTCGCGACGGTGCAGTATGGCTGGTGCGTCCAGTTGCAGCGACCATATCTCCCTGGTTAGGTCACGGTTTGAGGCAAGGTCGGTCACGTTAGAACCAACTGGAACTGGGGGTGGTCCAGTCGAAAGGGCTCCGGCAGTGGTGGCCGGAGCAGGTAGAACGAAGGTAACAACCGGAGACTGGTCGCGGCGGCGGCTTGTGCAGGAGAGTGTATTTTAGGTTTAGGGTTGAGTGTTTGGTTTGGGCCGGTTCGTTTGGGCCGATGGGTCGGTTCAATCGGGTCGGGTCGAGTGGTTTAAGTGTCGAGTCAATATTTTAAGTTCGGTGCGAGTTATTTTATTTTTGGGCCGGGTTATTTTATTTTTAATGTCCGGGTCATTTTTATCGAGTCAAGTCGACTTTTTAAGTTAAGATTTAGTTTTTGGTCAAATGACTTTGGGTCAACGATTTTAAGTCAAAACATATTTTAAGTTGTTGGAATTTTTAATTAGATTGAGTTTTTAACCAATTAGTGGATTTTGGGCCGAACTGGTTAGGTCACGGTTTGAGGCAAGGTCGGTCACGTTAGAACCGCCTGGACCTGGGGGTGGTCCAGTCGTAAGGGCTCTGGCAGTGGTGGCCGGAGCAGGGAGAACGAAGGTAAAAATCGGAGACTGGTCGCGGCGGCAGCTTGTGCAGGAGAGTGTATTTAAGGTTTAGGGTTGAGTGTTTGGTTTGGGCCGGTTCGTTTGGGCCGATGGGTCAGTTCAATAGGGTCGGGTCGAGTGTTTTAAGTGTCGAGTCAATATTTTAAGTTCGGTTCGAATTATTTTATTTTTGGGCCGGGTTATTTTATTTTTAAAGTCCGGGCCGTTTTTACCGGGTCAAGTCAACTTTTAAGTTAAAATTATTTTCGGGTCAAAATTATTTTTGGGTCAACGATTTTAAATCAAAATCTATTTTAAGTTGCTGGAATTTTTAATTAAATTGGGTTTTTAGCCAAATTTGGGGATTTTGGGCCAATATTTATTTTAATGAAATTTTAATCCTTTTTAACGATATTGGGTCGAGTCCTTCAAACGATTTTTAAAAAGGGGTTTGTTCTTAGTTGTTGGGCCATTATGAGTTGGACTTAATATGATTTTAAGTTTGAGTTGAGGCTTTGGGCTTAGAAGTAGTGGGTCAGTCGCTTGAGCCAGTCCTTGATCGGGCCGAGAAAATAAATTCATAGGCCCATTAATATACATTTAATTTTATATGTATCATGTCATGTATTTAATTATGTAATGTTTTAAGAAAATTAGAATATATTGATGGGCCAAGGTTTTAAAGTTGCATGATTTTTATGAAACGCATGCATCATGAAAGTTTAAATTATGTTAAGGCATGTATGAAAACGTTTTTGAGAAATTGAAGTGTTGTGGGGCAAAGTAACGATGGGAGTTAGCCGGGTAGCCGGGCCCGGGGATCCCCTGTTAATGTATAACGATTATGAGCCTATGGATCCATGTGATCACGACATGGTGAAGTGGCAAGCATAGAGGTGTGACATATAGGGATCACGAGGTAAGGTCGGGTGAACCACACCGCCACGTACGTTGGTTTATAGATTGATCAATCGAATTTAACGGCTCTCACTTCATGGATACAACTCGCATGTTCTTTTAAGTTATGTTATGTATTATGCTATGCCTTAACATATATGTTATGACGATTTATGTACGACTACAGCATGATTTAACGTTTTAAGGTCTTTTAATGCATGCATGTCATGAAAATTATGAATGTGCTTGTATGTGGTTTTACTATATGTACCTTGTTATTAGCGGATATAGCATGCTGGGCCTTTAGGCTCACTAGGTTTATATGGTGTAGGTGAGCATGATAATGTTGATGATATTACTCCGACCGGCGGTGAGGACGTCTGATGCTCCGCTGCGGCTGTTACCCCATGACCGCTTAGTTATTCCATGTTACCTACTTTTAAACATGTTCAGTTTTTCCGCAAACAGTTTTTGAGTACTCTGATTTTTATGATTAGCTTTTGAGACGTGGATTAAGGATTTTCGCAGTCGTTTTATCGCATGTTGAGATGTTAATTTAATGCTTAAGTTATGGTTTTTATTTATCGCTTTCATTAAATACTATTCCACGTCGGCTAAAAAAAAATAAAAATTAGAGCTTTAGTATGTTTCAACTGCAAGGGTGTAGGACGTTCCCCCTAAGCCTGTACTGAAATAGGACCAAAAAGATCCATATGTAAAAGCTCAAGGCAACGGGAAGAACTTTTTCCGCCTTTATTTTTGAAAGTTGATTTAATATGCTTACCAAGCTGACAAGCTACACAGATCTTATCCTTAGAAAATTTTAATTTGGGCATACTAGAGACCATATCATGCTCACTCAACTTAGCAAGTTTTTTGAAGTTTAAATGGTTCATTCGTTGATGCCACAACCAACTCTTGGAAGAGTCAGCTGTGAGACAAAGCTATTCAGACTTCAACTACTCTGACCAATCGATAACGTAGGTATTCCCTAAACGTTTACCTACCAATACAGTCAGACCATTTGAGTTCTGAACTGTGCACGTGTGTTGTTGAAATTTAACTATGTAACCTTTGTCACATAGCTTACTGATACTAATCAAATTAGAGCTAAGATTATAAACAACCAATATATCTGAGATAGAAATGTTACCATGGGTAAGCTTACCCTTACCCACAGTGTTACCGTGTGCATTATCACCAGAGACTATTTTCGCTCCTTTGTGTGGAACGACATCTGTCAACAGCTTTGGGTTTCCTGTCATATGGCGTGCGCACCCACTGTCCAAATACCAAATAATTGCGTCTTCAATAGCTTTGTACCTATTACCCTGCAATCATACAAACAAATTTTGGTACCCAATTTTACTTGGGTCCAGATTGGATTACCCCTTTCGGAACCCATACTTGAATTACTTTCACAGTTTTCCCAGTATTCGGATCCACAAAAGTCTGTGCATAATTACGGTGAGATCTGTTGAGTTTTGATTTCACATTTTGACTATATGAATCTCTCCTTGGCTGAGTATTTTTCCAACCAGTTTTTACCTTCTTTGAGCTACGCCACAGCTGGTTAGGAACAAACGGTTTTTGACCAGCTTTCGCTTTGTATTTGTCCAGTTTGTTCTTTAGCCAGCTAGGCTTGGAGCTATCAGGTTTTGAAAAGCCGATACCAGCTTTTCCATTATCGTTCAACTTGGGAGAGTTCTGGTCATCATATGTTATCCACTCAAGACAATCATATATCACATTGGCTTTGACAAAGCTCATTTTATTGAACTTGTCAGATGATGATTGTGATTGAGTACTTGTCTCTCCTTCACTGCATTCACTACTATTGAATCCCAAACCAGACTTATCATTGGCTAGTTTTTGACTCTCGTGCAGTTTGTGAAGAGATCGAGAAGACCGATTCTAGGCGCTCACTACTTGCTTCAATATTTCGATTTCAGCTTTGAGCTCACTGGTCTCATTTTTCAACACATCATTCTCAGCTGTTAGCTTACTTAGCTCGATTTTCAAACTTTCAGTGTCACCAAGTTTAATAGAACTTGGTTCGACTGAGCTATCTTTCAAATCAGCATTTTCAGCTTTCACTTCCTCGAATGAGTGAGAAAGCTTCCTATACTCTTTGACCATGTCATTTAGTGCTGTGACAAGGTCTTCTCGTGTAAATTCAACATTTGAAAAATCGAATACCTCGTCATCAGCCATCTGGTCAGCCATGAGACAACGAACTTCCTCCTGTTCACTGTCACTTGAAGAAGAACTGCTGCTGGATGAATCTGAGTCAGTGTCTGCCCAGCTCTTCGTACTTTCCTCAGCCATCAACACTTTACGGTCATGCTTGCGGCTGGGTCTCTTGTCACTTTTCATCCTCATTCGCCTATCCTTGGATCGCTCCTTGGATCTGTCCACAGCTCTATCATCATTATTTTCATCTCTGTTGTATCGATCCTCCTTATATCTATCATCAGCTCTCTTATCATCTCGCTTGTATCTATCAGCTGATCTCTTGTCGTCTCTGGATCGATCCTCCTTCCTTGGCCTATTGCAGTCAGCTGCAAAGTGCCCTGGACGATCACAGTTAAAGCATTTCATATCAGCACTTACTTTATCAGATTTATGAAAATTACTGTAAGGAGAGGAATGGTTGAAAGATCTTCTCATGAATTTCCCAAACTTCTTTACGAAGAGGGACATAACGTCGTCGCTGAATTGTTCTGCATATTTGCTTGTGCTAGGAGAGCACTGTTCAGTCGTTGTAGTTGCTGCTAAAGCTTTCGTCGGCTGGGAGGTTGATGGTACTTCAGATCTTGTCTCGAGTTCAAATTCATATGCCTTTAAGTTTGCGAACAGATCGTGAAGCTCCAGCTTGTTCAAATCCTTTGATTCCCTCATCGCCATAGTTTTTACGTCCCACTATCTGGGCAATGCTCTCATCACTTTCAGCACCAACTCTCTGTTGCTGTATTTTTTTCCCTAGACTTTTCAGCTCGATCCCTAATTGCACTGAAGCGCTCGGCTGTGGCACAGGTTTTGATTTTGCTGAACGCGTTTTTGTTCTTGTCCAGCATCTTGTATAGGATCGTCCCTGGCCACATTGTCCAAGTTAGCTTTCTTCTTGTCATCATTTGTATATTCATGTTTGGCTTTCTCAAGAAACTGAGGCTCTCCATTTGTTACAACAACCGCCAGATTGGGCTTCATTATCTTCAATGGCCCTTCAGTAATAACAGTCCACATCTCATCATCCATAGCAGCCAGATGCGCCTGCATGCGAATCTTCCATTCATCGTAGTCCTCTCTGGAGAACAAAGGAATCTTGTTTTGAGAAGTAGACATATTTATAAAATAACGCACAAACAAATACTGTTCAATAACTGAGAAGCTCCTGCTCTGATACCAATTGATGGTCCCAAAAATAGGATCAAAACAAGTACAGGAGTTCAGAAGGGGGGGTTGAATGAACTCCTTCGATTTTAAACCTTTTCAAATTCTTTTCAAAAACGTTTTACACGCGCTGCTTATCTCAGTTAAATGCAAATCTCCCGGCTAACTAAAAAGTGCGGAATGAAGCCGATTAATTTGTGTACAGTAATCTATAAATAAATAAGTACGGAAATGTAAAGAGTAGGATCAAGAGTTTGTTTCTGGAAGTTCGGATATTAATATCCTACGTCTCCCCTTCTTCATTTTTCAGGAAGGATACACTAGAAGATTTGATGTACACAGTCCTTCTGCAGACACCCGATCACACAAGCCTCACTTGTATGAACTCCTAGTATCTCCACAACAATCCACGCAGACGCAGCTGCTAGTTTACAACACTTATCAATATTTTCAAACGGCTTTTTGAGAAGCCCGTTTGTTACAGACTCAACTAAATAACAACAGTGAATACAAGTTCTGTGAGATTGTAAAGTCCTCTGGTTTCTAAACAAAGAAACACGATTCAACACTATGAACCAGAGGATGACTTGAAGGTAAATCAATGAATAACAATGGTTGTGTTCTTCAAGTCTTTGAGCTTTTTTAAAATGCTTCAATAACGAATAGCTCGACAATTCAATTTGGCAGAGTTTATGCAATAGCGAGAGCGAAGGATGTTCTTCAAATCAAAACTGCTGGCATTTATAGTCTTCGCTCAACGATCATTTTCATCTGTTAAGGAAACAAAATCCTTTTTGAAATTCTGATAATTCATAACCGTATTCTCTGCTCCACTACAACGTAAATTGCACACTGTCAGAGCTAATTTGTCGATTTTCATATCTGTGCAATAACCGTATAACAACCTCTGTGAATGCATACTATTTACCCAAAATAGTACCGACGTTGTCTCCTAAATTCCAGGCAATTTGTACGATTATGTTAATCTTTTCCAATTTGAGTAAACAATCGTATTTGAATTTCTTTATCGCTTGCGCCTGAAATTTCTTCATCCTTGTTTAAAATCTTGCGACTGGAACACGCTTGAAAACATGCAACGACTGGTTTTCTTTAACGCGTGCGTTATTCCAGTGACTGGATTCACAAAATACTGTAGCTCTCGACTGGTTCCAATACGCTGTCGTTTCAACTTATTCAAACGACATCGTTTCCAATATACCCTCGACTGGTTAAATAATAATGTAGCTCTCGTCTGGGTGTACAAACCACTGTAGCTCTCGACTGGTTTTGATAGCCATCGACTGATTTCAATACGCCGTCTTTCCAACTTATTTAAACGCTGTCGTTTTGTAATCTTTATCACAATACGCTAACACTCAAATACTTGCGTCTGATTCAAGATCACTTTTGCTTGCGTCTGGTTATAAGAACACTGTAGCTTGCGTCTGGTTAAGCCATCCACTGTAATTTGCAACTGATTCGATACCAAAGATTAATTCACTGTAGCCCTCGTCTGATTTACTGTAGCTGGCGACTGAAAAACCCAATAACTAAAATCCAACTATCGAAACCCTGTAAGATCATCGTCTGAGTAAACCTGTCGTCTGGATTCTCAAATAATGTTATCAACGTCTGAAAGATCCTGATTTAACTTGTCATTTTGTTATCACCAAAACCATAAATTTTATCCTAACAACCTGTTATTTTAATTATTATGTCAAAGGTCCAATTTTTAAAGAAAATAGTCATAATGTCAAATTTGAGTCAAACCTTTTAAATAATTTAAGTCGTGTTTAATTTTAAAACTTTTTAGTCAAACTTGGGGCTTTTGAAATTTTATTGGAGTCAAAATCGATTTCTGGGATTTTAATTTGGTCAAAATCGGTATTTTAGTCAAAATCGGCTTTTGAGGTCAAAATTGATTTAAATTGATTTTAAAAGTCAAAATCGATTTTTAATAAGTCCAAATTGATTTCTAGAAGTCAAAATTGATTTTAATTAGTCCCTTTTAGCCTTGATTTTTAAGAAGTCTAAATAAAGAAATTAGGCAAAAATGGGAAAAAGTGGTGAACATTCGTTTAATCGGCTAAGTTTAGAGTGATGTTTAGTCCTGTTGTAGTGGGCCGGGCTCCTGAACCAATCCTCGACCGAAATAGAAAAAATGTAGAAGCCCGTAAATGTATAATTAATCATATATGTAGTATGCTATGTACGTAAATGTTTTAAAGGAAATCATTAATTATACATTAACGGGCTAAGCTTTTAAATTGCATGATTTTAATAAATTCACGCATCATGAGATTTTATGAAACGATCAGGCATGTCTCTTTTTAAGATAAAACCCAATGTATTGAGGTGATGTGGCAAAGTTTTATGATGGGAGTTAGCCGGGTATCTGGGCCCGGGGATCCCCTATTTTTAGGTATGATTATAGGTCCTATGGCTCCTCGTGTGATATCAGGGTGAAGTGGCAATTTATAGGAGGTGTGACATATAGGGATCCTCGTGTGATATCGAGGTGAACTACACCGCCACGTACGTTGGTTATTACGACTGATCGGTCATACGCCCGCTCACATTCACTGATACGACTCATATGTTTTTCAGGTTACGATATATCATGTCTTATATGTTATATGATATGTTATGCTATGAAATGTATGAAGGAAGTTTTAAGATCATGCACGCATTCACGCTTTAACGTTATTTTAATTACAAGTATGTGCTTGCATGCGATTTTATCAGTATGTACTTTGCTATGTATTACGATAGAGCATGTTGAGCCTCTAGGCTCACTAGGTTTAAATGGTGCAGGTGATGACCCTGCAGATGAGTTCACACCGACTGGCGGTGAAGACGTCTGAGCGCCTGTTGCAGCAGTACCCCGTGACCGCCTTTATGATTCAGTCTGTCATGTTACAATTTTAGATACTGGTTTTTAAACTGTTGGCTTTCAGTATTCTTTTACTCGATGATTTTACTATGTTGGATGTTTTAACGTTTCTATATACTCTTTTATTTATTTTTAAGGTATTTTGAGAAAATGTTTTAGAAATGTTTTAGAAAGGAACGAGCCATACATTAAGTTTATGTTTTCCACACATGTTTTAAAAAAAAATTTCTAGAGTCTGGTTCGTTTCAGTTGGTATCAGAGCGGTGGTTCTGGTGGGGTACTTTCCTGCTGCGTGGAGCTCAGAAGTCGCACTACCAGTCTGTGAGTTTTATTTTTGAGTTTTGTTTATGTTTGCATGCTGCATGTTTTTGCCTTGCATGAGTTTTGGCCTTAGAGTTTTAAAAGTATACGCTTACTCATGCACTTAGATTTACGTGATAAGGTTTTGTGTGAATGTATGCCTCCCGACGTGCTATCTTTACGTAACTTAATTTCGGGGACGAAATTTCTGTAAGGGGGGGAGATTGTAACGCCCCGAAATCCAGATTACGTAGAAATGAGTGCACGACTAGGGGGAAAATATTTTTATATGATTACATGCCATTTTATATGATTTATTTATTTATGCTGCATGGTATGCATGTGTTATTTTTCAGCCTGCTTGAGCTACGGACATGTGGACGAGATTAGGGTCGACCGGAATGAAAATAATTTGATATTTTTAAGTTATGAGATTTTTAAGAATGAATTTATTTTATTTTAAGCAACAATTTCTGAAAATTATGATTTTTATAATTATTTGGAGTGGAACCCGTTTTTCACCTATACGGGCTGGAATATTGAGTTTTTGGGCATTTTAAATTATGAGGAGACCTATATTTCGAAATTATCTAACAACTAAAGCCCAAATATGAGTTTTAAACACATTTTTAATTTAATTAGAGGGGCAAGCTTGTATTTTTCTTAATTAAAACAATAGGGTTCATATTAGGCACACTCATTATTTCTTAAACACCAAATTACACAAACCTAGCCTCCACATCTTCTCCCAGTCGTCCCCCTCCTCCATTAACACACAAATTTCGAAAAATCATTCATCCTTGGTGAATTTTGGTGATCCAAAGCCGGTGGTGCCCCGATCTCGCGTCTACAACGTCGGTAACTCGCAGATCTCTATTATCTCCAAGCCAGGCATGTAAAATCTATTCCTTTTCTCACCATTTAAGCCATAGTAAGCTGTTTTAAATGAAAACTTGCATGAATTGTATGTGATTTGTTTAGATCTATGCATAACGTTTGAGATCCATGCATGTTTCACAGTTTAGAAAACGTTTTTGATTCGTTTCTCGTGATGTGTGAGGATTCAGATTTAGATTAGTGGTTAATTTTATTGTTGGGTTTAGCCACGTCAATTTTGAAGTTTTAGAGTTGTCGAATTCCTCTAAGTATTGAATCAACCCTGCTGTAGCCAGCGACTGGTAGGATTTGGAACTTGATGGTTTTTGTAGCTTGCGTCTGGATGGAGTTTGAATTTCAGTCGTTGCGTTTGTTTTGCGTCTGGCAGTCGTTGCGTTTGTGTTAGTTGCAACTGGTAGTAGGCGCGCACAAATACAAGGATCATAGAGGAAGTGCCACGTGTTGGTTACTATTATGCACGAGAGAACCAGTCGCGGGAGTTTTTCTTTGTGCAGCTGCTGGTTTTTATGTGTCGACTGGATTTGATGACGCGGGCGCTGTGACGTCGTTTGATTTAGTTAAACGCCGTGTTTTGTATGTTGCGACTGGGTGACCAGCTGTGGATTTGAGGAACCAGTCGAGGGAGCTATGCGACGTCGTTCTGTTAAGTTGAAACGCTGCGTTGCGATGTTTGCGTCTGGTTTCAGTTGTGAGGAATCTATCAGCTTTTGGTTTAGCGCCTTGCGACTGGATTGTTGCGTCTGGTCGTTGCGCTAGTCGTTGCGTCTGGTCGTTGCGTCTGGTTGTTGCGTCTGGTAGTTGCGACTGGATTGGTGAGCAGCAGTCGAGAGATTTGAGATGTATATATAGAAGTGTTGATCGACACTTAGAATTATTTTTGAGCCAGATATTTCTTATCTTCTTTCTCAAACCCTCGTCGAGCTACTATTCACCGAGACTTTTCTTCCCTAGATTTCCGTCGTTCTCCGTCTAAGAATTGAGTGTTTTCGGTGGCGCTGGGTTCCTTGTGAACTTCTCTTTCGATTGCTACCCATTTGAAGCTGCAGAACGACCTTGGAGAGGATCGTGAAAGCTGCTGGTTTCTGGTCGTGAGTGCTGTCGTGCCCTGTTTGAATTTGTGAGGTAGAATTTGTGGATTCGAGGTACGATTGAGCAGCCCTTAGCAGCTTTGTGCGTGAACATGTCTATATTTCAATGTTGTGAAATTCGTGACCTTGCTGTTATGTGTTACGTGGAACAGTTTGATGAATTGCTTGAGATATATATTCTGTTTTCACGTATTATGCCTTGTATGCATTGAGCATTGAAATTGAATGGCATTCATGCATACATCTTGAGCCTGAATTGACAGATTGATTTGAT
>KV001423.1:543039-569756 GCA_001598015.1 Dorcoceras hygrometricum | reverse complement strand
TTGCACGTATTATGAATTGTATGCATTATGCATTGATATTGAATGGCATTCATGCATACATCTTGAGCCTGAATTGATAGATTGATTTGATTACCTGATTGGGTGCCACGTTGTGACTGGCCGACTGTTGAGTCGTGCCCGAAAAGTCCAACGCTATCGTCGGAGTGGTGACTACTGGATTCGAGTGTCTACCCTCGAGCTGTGATGGGCTGACGGGCCCCGATGATCACGGACCGATGATTTCCCGGTTGATAGACCGTGGTATAGAGGCGACATGATATGATTTGCCGGTTGTTACACCGGTCTAGCTGACTGATTTCCTTTGACAGCCTCATGCCATTCATAGCATTGATTATAGCATGTTGCATGTTTATCTGCTTGATAGCTCTTCGTACTGAGGCTTGACCTCGTACTTGTTTTCCTGCTTTTGTTGTTTGGGTCTGTGTTGCCCATTTGCAGGAGTTTCAGGTAACCTAGCTGGGCAGAGTGGAAGTTCAGCTGGTCGATCCCTGCGTCCCTGAGTCCCAGTCTATTTATGATATGTATTGAACCGGGGGATGCCCCGTGTTATCATGTATTTGGGGATCTGTATTTTGAATTGACTTTTTGTGGTTACTTGTTGTATGAGTTTGAGTTAACTCATATTTTGAGTATTGAATATTTTGAATGTATGATTTGAAGTTCAGGCCCATAGTATTTCGAAAAATTTTTAAGTCCTGATTTTAAGCTTCCGTGTTTATGCGCTTATTATGTGTTAATGGTTAGTAATTAGCACGGGGCCTGACATGATGCTTCGGTCATGGTCGGTTCATGGGGGTTATATTTTTGTCCAAGGGTGGTCCAGGTAGTTAGTACATCGAGTTAGGATCACGTAGGTCCAAACGGGAAGCGATTTGGTCAAGAAATGAATTAGTTATGAATTTTATGATCAGCATGTGTCCTGCCTGGTCGTCTGTGCGCGATATAAGCATTTTTGGGTTCGGTTAAGTCGCTCTATGCAGTCTGTGTGGTGAAGGTTGATTTCATGAGATAGCCCATTGAGTTAGGGTCACTTAGTTATGAATTTTATGGCTAGCACGTGTCCTGGTTGCAGTTTGCGCGCAATCAGTGAGCTTGCGGGCTTTGTTTTGGTCACATACTGTATTGTTTTTGAGTTTTGTTTGTTCCAGTACCTATTATATTAAGTTAGGGTGATGTGGGTCGAAGAAGAGAGTGATTTGGATAAGAAATGGATTTTTAATGATTTTTACCGTTTTGTCGCTCGAAGTGAGCCGTGTCAGGTCATTTTTGTGAAAATTAATATTTCGAGTCTTAGGGGCTGCTAAAGTTCGTGGATGATTTTATTTGATATTTTAAGCATATTTTAAGAAGCATTTTTAGAATTTATTTGATTTATGTGATTTTTGGCAATTTCAGCGTATTGGCCGAATATTTTAAAGTTAAAATCCTTTTATTTATGGGCCTAATACTTTTATCAAATTTTAAAGTTAAATTTTGGTCATTGGTATTTATCTAGTCGAATTTTAAATGTTTGAATTTTTAGCAAAGGATGAAGTAAATTAAAAATTTTAAAGGTTTAATTTTATGTCTTGGAACGGCAGGTTCAATTGGACCGATTTGGCTGGTTAGATTGGATCGGGTCGGTTCGTAGTGTGTCGAGTCAAAATGTTTTAAAGTTGGTCCGAGTTATTTTAAGTATGGACCTGTTATTTTAATTATTATGTCAAAGGTTAAATTTTAAAGAAAATAGCGAGAAGGTCAAATTTGAGTCAAATCTTTTAGATAATTTAATTTGTGTTTAATTTTAAGGTTATAGTCAAAATTGGGGCCTTTGGAATTTTATTGGAGTCAAAAGCGATTTCTGAGATTTTAATTTGTTCAAAATCGGTCTTTTAGTCAAAATAGGCTTTTGAGGTCAAATTGATTTAAATTGATTTTAAAAGTCAAAATCGATTTTTATAAGTCCAAATTGATTTCTAGAAGTCAAAATTGATTTTAATTAGTCCCTTTTAGCCTTTATTTTTAAAAAAGTCTAAATTTAAAGAAATTAGGCAAAAATGGGAAAAAGTGGTGAACATTCGTTTCATCGGCTAAGTTTAGAGTGATGTTTAGTCCAGTTGTAGTGGGCCGGGATCCTGAACCAATTCTCGACCGAAATAGAAAAAATGTAGAAGCCCGTAAATGTATAATTAATCATATATGTAGTATGCTATGTACGTAAATGTTTGAAAGGAAAGAATTAATTATACATTACCGGGCTAAGCTTTTAAAATGCATGATTTTAAGAAATGCACGCATCATGAAAGTTTATGAAACGATCAGGCATGTCTATTTTTATGATAAAACCCGAGGGATTAAAGTGATGTGGCAAATTTTTATGATGGGAGTTAGTCGGATAGTCGGGCCAGGGGATCCCCTGTTTTTAGGTATGATTATAGGGCCTATGGCTCCTCGTGTGATATCAGGGTGAAGTGGCAATTTATAGGAGGTGTGACATATAGGGATCCTCGTATGATATCGGGGTGAACCACACCGCCACGTACGTTGGTTATTACGACTGATCGGTCATACGCCCGCTCACATTCACTGATACGACTCATCTGTTTTCCAGGTTACGATATATCATGTCTTATATGTTATATGATATTTTATGCTATGAAATGTATGAAGGAATGTTTTAAGATCATGCATGCATTCATGATTTAACGTTATTTTAATTACAAGTATGTGCTTGCATGCGATTTTATTAGTATGTACTTTGCTATGTATTACGATAGAGATTGCTGAGCCTCTAGGCTCACTAGGTTTAAATGGTGCAGGTGATGACCCTGTAGATGAGTTCACACCGACTGGCGGTGAAGACGTCTGACTGCCTGTTGCAGCAGTACCTCGTGACCGCCTTTATGATTCAGTCTGTCATGTAACAGTTTTAGATACTGGTTTTTAAACATGTTGGCTTTAGTATTCTTTTACTCGATGATTTTACTATGTTGGATATTTTAACGTTTCTAAATACTCTTTTATTTATGTTTAAGGTATTTTGAGAAAATGTTTAGAAATGTTTTAGAAAGGAACGAGCCATACTTTAAGTTTATATTTTCCACACATGTTTTAAAAAAAAAAATTTCTAGAGTCTGGTTCGTTTCAGTTGGTATCAGAGCGGTGGTTCTGGTGGGGTACTTGCCTGCTGCGTGGAGCTCAGAAGTCGCACTACCAGTCTGTGAGTTTTATTTTTGATTTGGGTTTATGTTTGCATGCTGCATGTTTTAGCTTTGCATGAGTTTTGACCTTAGAGTTTTAAAAGTAGACGCTTAGTCATGCACTTAGATTTACGTGATAAGGTTTTGGTGTGCATGTATGCCTTCCGACGTGCTATCTGTACGTAACTTAATTTCGGGGACGAAATTTCTGTAAGGGGGGGAGATTGTAACGCCCCGAAATCCTGATTACGTAGAAATGAGTGCACGACTAGGGGAAAAATATTTTTAGATGATTACATGCCATTTTATATGATTTATTTATGATTTCATGCTGCATGGTATGTATGTGTTATTTTTCAGCCTGCTTGAGCTACGGACGTGTGGACGAGACTAGGGTCGACCGAAATGAAAATAATTTGAGATTTTTAAGTTATGAGATTTTTAAGAATGAATATATTTTATTTTAAGCAACAATTTTTGAAAATTAGGATTTTTATAATTATTTTGGAGGGGAACCTGTTTTTCACCTATACGGGCTGGAATATTGAGTTTTTGGGCATTTTAAATTATGAGTAGGTATATTTCGAAATTATGTAACCACTAAAGCCCAACTATGAGTTTTAAACAACTTTTTAATTTAATTAGAGGGGCAAGCTTGTATTTTTCTTAATTAAAGCAATAGGGGTCATATTAGGCACATTCATTATTTCTTAAACACCAAATTACACAAACTTAGCCTCCACATCTTCTCCCAGCCGTCCCCTCCTCCATTAACACACAAATTTCGAAAAAGCATTCATCCTTGGTGAATTTTGGTGATCCAAAGCCGGTGGTGCCCCGATCTCGCGTCTACAACGTCGGTAATTCGCAGATCTCTATTCTCTCCAAGCCAGACATGTAATATCTATTTCTTTTCTCACCATTTAAGCATAATAAGATGTTTTTAATGAAAACTTGCATGAATTATATGTGATTTGTTTATATCTATGCATAACGTTTGAGATCCATGCATGTTTCACAGTTTTCAAAACGTTTTTGATTCGTTTCTTGTGATGTTTCGGTCATGTTCGGTTCATGGGGCTTAGGTTTTGGTCCAAGTGTGGTCCAGATAGTTAGTACATCGACTAGGATCACGTAGGTCCAAACGGAAAGCGATTTGGTCAAGAACTGAATTAGTTATGAATTTTATGATCAGCATGTGTCCTGCCTGGTCGTCTGTGCGCGACAGAAGTGTTGTTGGGGTCGGGTAAGTCTCTCTATGCAGTCTGTGTGGTGAAGGTTGATTTCATAAGATAGCCCATTGAGTTAGGGTCACTTCGGTCCAAACGGGGGGATATTTGGTCGAGAAACGAATTAGTTATGAATTTTATGGCTAGCACGTGTCATGGTTGCAGTCTGTGCGCAATCAGTGAGCTTGCGGGCTTTGTTTTGGTCACATACTGTATGTTTTTTTGAGTTTCTCTTATTCCAGTACCTAGTATATTAAGTGAGAGTGATGTGGGCCGAAGAAGAGAGTGATTTGGATAAGAAATGGATTTTTAATATTTTTTATCGTTTTATCGCTCGAAGTGAGCCGTGTCGGGTCATTTTTGTGAAAATTAAGATTTCGAGTCTTAGGGGCTGCTAAAGTTCGTGGATGATTTTATTTGATGTTATAAGAATATTTTAAGATGTTTTCCATCATTTTTAGACTTTATTTGATTTATGGGATTTTTGGCAATTTTAGCGTATCGGCCGAATATTTTAAAGTCAAAATTTTAAAGTTAAAATCCTTTTATTTATGGGCCTAATATTTTTATAAAATTTCAAAGTTAAATTTTGGTCATTGGTATTTATCTATTCTAATTTTAAATGTTTGAATTTTTAGCAAATGATGGAGTAAATTAGAAATTTTAAAGGTTTAATTTTATGTCTTGGACCGGCTGGTTCAATTGGACCGATTTGGCTGGTTCGATTGGATCAGGTTGGTTCATCGTGTGTCGAGTCAAAATGTTTTAAAGTTGGTCCGAGTTATTTTAAGTATGGACCTGTTATTTTAATTATTATGTCAAATGTCCAAATTTAAAGAAAATAGCTAGAAGGTCAAATTTGAGTCAAACCTTTTAAATAATTTAATTCGTGTTTAATTTTAAGGTTTTAGTCAAAATTGGGGCCTTTGGAATTTTATTGGAGTCAAAATCGATTTCTGGGATTTTAATTTGGTCAAAATCGGTCTTTTAGTCAAAATCGGCTTTTGAGGTCAAAATTGATTTAAATTTATTTTAAAAGTCAAAATCGATTTTAATAAGTCCAAATTGATTTCTAGAAGTCAAAATTGATTTTAAATAGTCCCTGTTAGCCTTGATTTTTAAGAAGTCTAAATTTAAAATAATTAGGCAAAAATGGGAAAAAATGGTGAACATTCGGTTCATCGGTTAAGTTTAGTCAAAATCGATTTTAATAAGTCCAAATTGATTTCTAGAAGTCAAAATTGATTTTAAATAGTCCCTGTTAGCCTTGATTTTTAAGAAGTCTAAATTTAAAATAATTAGGCAAAAATGGGAAAAAATGGTGAACATTCGGTTCATCGGTTAAGTTTAGAGCGATGTTTAGTCCAGTTTTAGTGGGCCGGGCTTCTGAAACAATCCTTGACCGAAGTAGAAAAAATTTAGAAGCCGTAAATGTATAATTAATCATATATGTAGTATGCTATGTACGTAAATGTTTTAAAGAAAAGAATTAATTATACATTAATGGGCTAAGCTTTTAAATTGCATGATTTTAAGAAATTCATGCATCATGAGATTTTATGAAACGATCAGGCATGTCTCTTTTTAAGATAAAACCCGAGGGATTGAGGTGATGTGACAAAGTTTTATGATGGGAGTTAGCCGGGTAGCTGGGCCCTGGGATTCCCTGTTTTTAGGTATGATTATAGGGCCTATGGATCCTCGTGTTATATCAGGGTGAAGTGGCAATTTATAGGAGGTGTGACATATAGGGTTCCTCGTGTGATATCGGGGTGAACCACACCGCCACGTACGTTGGTTATTACGACTGATCGGTCATACGCCCGCTCACATTCACTGATAAGACTCATATGTTTTTCAGGTTACCATTTATCATGTCTTATATGTTATATGATATGTTATGCTATGAAATGTATGAAGGAATGTTTTAAGATCATGCACGCATTCACGCTTTAACGTTATTTTAATTACAAGTATGTGCTTGCATGCGATTTTATCAGTATGTACTTTGCTATGTATTACGATAGAGCATGCTGAGCCTCTAGGCTCACTAGGTTTAAATGGTGCAGGTGATGACCCTGCAGATGAGTTCACACAGACTGGCGGTGAAGACGTTTGAGCGCCTGTTGCAGCAGTACCCCGTGACCGCCTTTATGATTCAGTCTGTCATGTTACAGTTTTAGATTCTGGTTTTTAAACATGTTGGCTTTCAGTATTCTTTTACTCGATGATTTTACTATGTTGTATGTTTTAACGTTTCAAAATACTCGTTTATTTATGTTTAAGTTATTTTGAGAAAATGTTTTAGAAATGTTTTAGAAAGGAACGAGCCATACTTTAAGTTTATGTTTTCCACACATGTTTTAAAAAAAAATTTCTAGAGTCTGGTCGTTTCAGTAACTTAAAGTATGGCTTTTTCCTTTCTAAAAAATTTCTAAAAAATTTTTTCAAAATAACTTAAACATAAATAAAAGAGTATTTAGAAACGTTAAAACATCCAACATAGTAAAATCATCGAGTAAAAGAATACTGAAAGACAACATGTTTAAAAACCAGTATCTAAAACTGTAACATGACAGACTGAATCATAAAGGCGATCACGGGGTACTGCTGCAACAGGCGCTCAGACGTCTTCACCGTCAGTCGGTATGAACTCATCTGCAGGATCATCACCTGCACCATTTAAACCTAGTGAGCCTAGAGGCTCATCATGCTCTATCATAATACATAACAAAGTACATACTAATAAAATCGAATGCAGGCACATACTTGAAATTAAAATAATATTAAAGCATGAATGCGTGCATGATCTTAAAATATTTCTTCATACATTTCATATCATAACATATCATATAACATATAAGGAATGACATAACGTAACCTGAAAAACGTATGAGTCGTATCAGTGAATGTGAGCGGGCGTATGACTGATCAGTCGTAATAACCAACGTACGTGGCGGTGTGGTTCACCCGACCACAAGAGCCTCAAGTATTTATTCACCCAGAAGGAGCTGAAAATGAGGCAGCGCATATGGTTAGAGTTGGTGAAGGATTATCACTGTGATATTAGCTACCATCCGGGTAAGGCTAATGTAGTGGCAGACGCTTTGAGCCGGAAGACTGCGGTGGTGGCTTGTTTACCAGTTGAGAGGCCACTACAGACGAAGGGGAAGCATGTGAGGTCCGCGGTTCAATGAGGGCAGGGAGTGATCGCCGGTGCCAAGAGGTTGCACGGACAATGAGCGGCTCCTGGCAGGCTTCTAGAGGCGAAGGGGCACATGACTGAACCGATCCCACATCGGAATGAGAGGGATACAAGACTGGGAAGTTACAGATGTAATTGAGGTTAGTTGAGGAAGGCTTATAAGATTTAATTGGTACTACTCATACCAACAAGATGCATCTTCTTTTCGAGAGCTCATCACTTAAGAACTCCAAATTTAAGCGTGCTTGACTTGGGACAATTTTGTGATGGGTGACCCCCTGGGAAGTTTCTCAGGTTGCGTGCGAGTGAGGACAAAACACGCTGGAAAGAACAGTGTTGGTACAGTGGGAACAGTCGTTAAATCTGGGGCGTTACAGTTGGTATCAAAGCCGACCTCTCTTAGTACGGTGTGGTTCGGGGACGAACCAAGCGGAAGCTGGTGGGCATGTGAGGTCCGGGGTTCAATGAGGGCGGGGAGTGATCGCCAGTGCCAAGTGGTTGCACGGACAATGAGCGGCTCCTGGCAGGCTTCTAGAGGCGAAGGGGCACATGAATGAATCGATCACACACCGGAATGAGAGGGATTACGAGACTTGGAAGTTACAGATGTAATTGAGGTTAGTTGAGGAAGGCTTATCAGATTTAATTGGTACTACTAATACCAACAAGGTGCATATTCTTTTCGGGAGTTCATCACTTAAGAATTCCAAAGTTAAGCGTGCTTGACTTGGGACAATTTTGGGATGAGTGACCCCCTGGGAAGTTTCTCAGGTTGCGTGCGAGTGATGACAAAATACGCTGGAAAGACCAGTGTTGGTACAGTGGGGACAGTCATTAAATCTGGGGCGTTACAACATGACCAAGGAAGGTAACCTTCTCTAGCCAAAACTCAGATTTTCTTAACTTAACAAAGAGTTGCTTGTCCCGCAAAATTTGCAATACCATCCTAAGTTGATGCAAGTGCTCTTCTCTGTTATTGTAGTAAACGAGGATATCGTCTATGAACACTAACACGAACTGGTCCAGGAAAGGTTGGAACACTCAGTTCATTAAGTCCATGAAAGCTGGAGGTGCGTTTGTTAATCTAAAAGGCATGACCAAAAACTCGTACTGGTCGTAGCATGTTCTGAAGGAATTCTGTGGATATCCATTTCCTTAATCCTCAGCAGATGGTATCCAGAGCGGAGGTTGATCTTAGAAAACACAACTGCACACTGAAGTTGATCAAACAGATCTTCAATCCTAGGGAGGGGATACTTGTTCTTCACCGTCGGATTATTCATTTCAGGCCCGGTGCTTATAAACACAGATGCAACACGCAAAACACGGAAGCTTAAAAAGTGGCTAAAAAATTTTTCTTTTGGCTTGACTTTAAAATTCGTCATTCAAAGTAGGCATATACTCAAATTACGATTTAGAATCAAAAGCCACAGCATAAACGCCAGCTTCAACAAATATATACATGAATCCCAAAACAATCAAGTCAATACATCAACAACTACACAGGGCATCCCCTGGCAATGACTCGATATAGCAAATATATATATATATATATATATACGTAACTGAGAACTCACGCCTGGGGCTGCACCAACTGTCGCACCTCTCGGACCAGTTAACAACCTGAAAAAGGTCTGCTATGGCCAACACACGGCCAAAGCAGGCCCAAGGAAAAACAAGCGAGGTCAAACCTCAGTACGAAGAGAAAATCAACAACAGCTAACAAATAAAGCATTAACATAATGCGTGCAATGCATGGAAGGACGCCAGAGGACATCGGGGCTCAAGGACAACTCAACAGCTGGGAATACACGCCCACAGAAACATTTAACAGCTGGAGATACACAACTCACAGAAACATTTAACAGCTGGAAATACATACGGAAATAAATTGCTGAGCTCACGATAACACAACTCTACCTGAATCGACGCTATAGTGGCCACAGAATATGTGAGAGCATGGGAGCTACCCAATCGACCCACACACAGTACCAGAAGCAGAAACCAGATTACTCAACCTGCTGATGCCAAGCTCATGAGAGCGTGGTAGCTATCCACTCGACTCATAGCGGCAATCAACCAAACAGCAAGGAGGAGGAGCACGATAGTTAACCGATCGACCT
This sequence comes from Dorcoceras hygrometricum, assembly GCA_001598015.1. Classification (NCBI taxonomy): domain Eukaryota; kingdom Viridiplantae; phylum Streptophyta; class Magnoliopsida; order Lamiales; family Gesneriaceae; genus Dorcoceras; species Dorcoceras hygrometricum. Next base: position 559,999 of record KV001423.1, on the reverse strand, counting down.
CAAATAGAGAAGCATGATAGTTAGCCGATCGATCTCAATAAACCAAACAACAAGCTTCCTGGTACATAAAAATCTACCACAAGGCCAGCATAAAATTACGAAGAAAATACTCACAACAAGAATCAACTAGCAATGAACATCAGTTCAATAACAGGGACATCTAGCAGCAGATAACAAGGGAGTATCCCAATATGCCATGCGTGGATGCCATGCTAACATAAACATAATAGCATGCAGCATAATACAGAACATCATAGGTAAACAATACAGCATGTACCAAACATCCTAGTTCCCTCGCATGCATAAAACCAGAACAGATTAGGATAACTCATCCGATATACAGCTAGCAACACAGCTTATAGCCACATGCGCAACAACAAAAACTCAGCACAAACATCGAGGCTACCCAGCACATGCGTAAGCTAGATAAACAGCTCAGGCAGTATACACAACACAAGAAAAATAGCTCAGCAACACAGCATGAGCAACAGGTTACGGCATACCTACGACTAGGCTACGACCTCACAGCCCGCAGCCCCTATGTTCACATGCTGAACTTAAAGCTGTAACTACAAGCTCTGAATCCGTTCCTTACGCAGATCTTGGGAAAATATCTCAGCATAGCTTACGGCTGATAGCAAAACGCCTCCTGCTCCGCTTGGACAATTTCTCAGGGCCCGCAGCTCATGGAAACATGAAAGACATCATGTAGAGAAGATAATTCCGGAGGCAACAACAGCCGATACGCTAACGGGCCAATCCTCTCAACGATCTCATACGGTCCGACGTAACGAGGGGCTAACTTTCCCTTGTGTCCAAAGCGCATAACATTGCGAAACGGAGAAACTTTGAGAAACACCTGATCACCAACCTGAAACTCTAGAGGTCGACGCCTCTTATTCGCATAACTGGCTTGGCGATCCTGGGCAGCTTTCATCCGCTGTCGAATTAGATCAACATGATCCTTCATTTGCTGCACAAAGTCTGGGGCAGATAGCTGCTTCTCCCCCACTTCTTCCCAACATACCGGCGATCTGCACTTCCTACCATATAAAGCCTCAAACGACGCCATGCCAATCATCACTTGATAGCTGTTATTATAGGAAAACTCCACCAAAGACAACGCATCTTGCCAGCTACCTCCAAAATCCAACACAACAGCTCGTAACATATCCTCCAACGTCTGGATAGTTCGTTCAGATTGGCCATATGTCTGGGGGTGATACGCGGTACTCATATCCAATCTGGTACCTAGAGCTTCTTGCAAACTCCTCCTTCAATTCAATGAGGTTAGGCACAACCAGCCTGCCACGAAACCTCAAGCAACCATCAGAAGAAACGGAATAATCTTCAAGTTCTCCAGCCCTGACCTGTAACTTCAACTCGTGGTGGAAGGATCAGTCCTTTGAGCTGCTCGAATACTAGAAACAATCTGTGGCTCCACTTGGAAAGAAGAAACCACAAAACAGTCCTCAGCCGGGTAGAATCTCCAACCAGTAGTATTAAGATGCTCCTGATCCTTAGAGATATACAACGAAGCAAGCATCTCACTAGCCTTCCTGCTCAAAGCATCGGCCACTACGTTCGACTTCCCAGGCTGATATTTGATCTCGCAATCAAAGTCCTTTAGCAGCTCCATCCACCTATGCTGTCTCATATTCAAATCAGACTGCGAAAACAGATACTGCAAACTTTTGTGGTCCGAGTACACCACAAATTGCTCGCCATACAGGTAATGACGCCAGATCTTCAACGCAAAGACCATGGCTGCTAGCTCCAAATCATGGACTAGATAACGAGTCTCATGCGATTTCAACTGCCGTGAGGCATACGCAATGACTCGACCATTCTGCATCAAAACACAGCCCAATCCATTGAGCGAAGCGTCAGAACAAACAACGAAACCACCTGATCCTGACGGCAGAGCCAACACAGGTGCAGTAGTCAGTTCTCCTTGAGCAATTGAAACACATTCTCACATTGCTCAGTCCACACAAACCTCTTGTCCTTCTGAGTCAATTGAGTCATCGGCTTTGCTATGCTAGAAAATCCTTCAATGAAATGACGATAATAGCCAGCCAGACCCAAGAAACTGCAAATCTCTGACACATTCCTGGGACGCTCCCAGTTCAGAACAACATCAACCTTACTGGGATCCACAGAAATCCCCTCGGCTGAAATAACATGACCCAAGAAAACGATGCGATCCAGTCAAAACTCGCACTTGGAGAATTTAGCATACAACTGCTGGTCTCTCAACGTCTGAAGGACAATTCTCAGGTGCTCCTTATGCTCCAAAGGAGTCTTAGAATATACCAAGATGTCGTCAATGAACACTATCACGAACTGATCTATGAACCCTCTGAAGACCCGGTTCATCAGATACATAAAGACTACAGGCGTGTTGGTCAACCCAAACGGCATAACCAAGAACTCAAAGTGTCCGTACCTCGTACGAAAAGCAGTCTTTGCGACATCTTGATCTCTTACCCTCAGCTGATAGTACCCGGAACCCAAGTCAATCTTCGAATACACCACTGAACCTTGCAGCTGATCAAACAGATCATCGATCCTGGGTAAAGGGTACTTGTTCTTGATAGTTGCTTTGTTCAACTGGCGGAAATCAATGCACATCCGCATTGAGCCATCCTTCTTCTTCACAAACAAAATGGGCGCTCCCCACGGCGACATGCTAGGTCGAATGAAACCTTTCTCCAGCAAATCGTCCAACTGCACCTTGAGTTCTCTCAACTCCGCAGGCACCAAACGATACGGGGCACGAGAAATCAGAGCTGTGCCAGGCACCAGCTCTATGCTGAAGTCAATCTCTCGCCTCGGAGGAAAACCAGGAATCTCCTCCGGGAACACATCGGGAAAATGTCGCACCACGGGAACGTCACTGAGCTGCACATGAGAAGAAGAAGACGCATTGAAAGCATAAATCATGAAGCCAGCATTCCCTAAGGACAACAAACTGAACATCTTCATCGCTGAGACTAACGGGATCTTTGATCGAGAATCCTGGCCATAGAAGTCCCACTTCTCACCAGACAAAGGCCTATAATGAACAATCGCATGGAAGCAATCCACGGAGGCCCCATAGTTGGACAACACATCCATCCCAAAAATGCAATCAAAATCCCACAACATCAGACGAATCAGACTCGCCACCAACACATGCTCACCAAACCACAACACGCCATCTAACAAACCTCCTGGGAAAACAGGCTCACACCGCCAGGGGTAGAAACAGAAACAGCATCGCGCAAAGGGATGGTACACAGACCATGCTCAATAACAAAAGAATCAGAGACAAAAGAATGCGATGCACCGATGTCAAACAACACACGTGCAGGAAAATCGAAAACAAGACAAGTACCTGCGATCACCCTGATCGGCGTCTCCTCGGCCTGCTCCCTAGTAATGACGTTGGCCTGAGCATGCTAAGGTCCAAAATAAAATGGCTGAGACGACTGTCTGAATCGCGAAGGACCAGGCTGCTGGAAAGGCCTGAACGGAGTCTCACCAATCCTGGGTGGCTGAAACTGAAGGGAAAGACCCCTAGACTGTCCTCCACGATCCTGAGACGGGGCTGCGGCCTACTGCGATCCCACTGACGGACACACCTAGCAAAATTTCCATACTGACCGCAAATGTTGCAAGAGCCCTGCACTACAACACACTGGGTAGAAGGATGCTTGCCACTACAAAAACCACAGAACTCATCCCGAGAACCACTGCTACTCGAGCTACCTGAACCAGATGATCCAGAACCAGACTTCTTCTTGAACTGTTGACCGCGGGGTCGAAACCTCTGACGGTCAGACTGCTGTGCCACCTGCTGCTGCTGCTGCTGCTGGGGCTGATGGGATGACTGGGAGGACTGCGAAGACTGCGCTCCCTGACCAGCAGGACGACCACCCTGCGCTACCTGCTGCCTACGAGCACGAAGACTCCTCAAACCCTCCTCAATATCAATAGCATTATCAACTGCTTCAGCATAAGTCTTGGGTTTGCTTGTCAGCACCATCTGATACAGTTCCTCATTCAAACTCTAAGAATCTGGTCCTCTTGGCCCTCTCCCGGCCAGAAACATGCGGAACGTACGCCAACAAAGAGGAAAACTTCCGAGCATACTCACGAACAGACATCGAGCCCCGATCCAGATGATCAAACTCCCGCTCACGGGCATTCCCATAAGACTCAGGGACATACTCCTGCCTAAAAGTCTCGCAAAATCTGTCCCAAGTAATCCCAACGCCAGTCTCCAACAAAGTACTAGAAGCACCTAGCCACCAGCGCTCTGCACCCTTCCTAAGCTGGAGGTCACCAAACTCAACCGAAGCTCGTTGTCATACTGGACACGATCGAATAGACCAGTGATGTTCCGAAGCCATGAATCTGCATCCTCGCTCGACTCGTCGCCATTGAAGATCTGAGGGTTCATCCTCTGAAACCTCGCTATCACAACGTCCATCCTCTCCATAGGGGTAGGCAAGTCACCAACTTCCTCCTCCTCATCATGTATACTATGAGTACGACTAGGAGAACTACGCCGGTCCTTGTTATATCCTGTCGATTCCTCAAACTGCCCCCTACCTCTACCACGACGTCTAGGCGGCATCTACGAATACACTCAACAGGATAAGCAACACAAAACGAGAACAACATAGATATCACAACAATATGCAGCACATAATCACATAGGTCAAGCACATGCAACACACGACACTATGCCTAGACTCAAGTGTGATCAAAGAAATTGAGCTTATCCCAGCTTAAGCTCTGATACCAAAAATGTCAGGCCTCGTGCTCAAAACAGAGTAAAATCACACAAACACAAGAGGAAGCTACTAAAAAGCGGGTAAAATTTTTTTGCTTTTGGCCTGACGGTTTAAAACCATATAATTTAAAATACGACAATACTCAAAATAGATATTCCAGTTTACAAAACCAACCAAACCAATGCTAAAAGCCCACGACAAACAATATAGCATAACATGTATCAGACACCTGGTAACAACCACAACCGAATATAACAGACTACAACAAAAGCACAGGGCATCCCTTGGCTAACAGTACTGATACATATATATATGCTATACGCTACTGGGATACTCTAACCACCTCCTGGGGCGCCTCTAGCTGGGTCAGCACCACGACCAGCTGGATAACCTGAACAACAAAACAGGCAAACAAACAAACCAAGCCCCAGAGGGACATGGGGTCAAACCCCAGTACGGAGAGCAACTATAAAACAGCAGTCAACAGCAAGAATAAAATGCAGATGCTATGCTTGAGACCAGGAACAACAACCGGAGGCTACAACCAAGGAAGGAAGCCAAAGAACTCAATGCACAGCTCGACGGAATCTGCAACAACAGTGGCCACGGGGTGTGTTCAAAGTGTGGTAATGAGCCACTTGCCTTGACACCACACTCGAATACCAGATGCATCAAACAACTCAACCTGTCGTTGCCTCGCCCATGAACTGTGGTAGTTAACGGCGCATGGTGGCTAACAAACCCAACAGGGAGATGAGAGTGCGGTATTGCCGCTCGCCCTCAGCTCAACGGAATCTGCAACAACAGTGGCCACGGGGTGTGTTCAAAGTGTGGTAATGAGCCACTCGCCTTGACACTACACCCGAATACCAGATGCATCAAACAACTCAACCTGCCGTTGCCTCGCCCATGAACTGTGGTAGTTAACCACTCGGCGCATGGTGGCTAACAAACCCAGAAGGGAGATGACAGTGTGGTATTGTCGCTCGCCCTCGCATCCTGGTAAGAAAACAGAGCAACAACAACGAAACAATGGCTGCAATAGCTGGAATAGAATGGCATGCGTGTATGCAACATGCTGGAAAATCAATAAGCATAAATCATATGCACAACAGCAATTGTACACGACAATAATTCACAGCTATTACATAAAACAGCAACCTCACAAGGCAACTAAACACGGCAGCCACAACCAACCAGCAACTACAAATTATCCAAGCCATGAACACGCTGATTTTACAAGCTCCAATCCGTACCTTAATTCTGATTTACCCAATCAGATTCCTCAAAGGAACGTAGCAAGTCACGGCCTGCACAAAATCTGCCAAAATACACGGAGCACAGATTTTAGGAAAATGCTATCGCAACTCACGGCCATCACACAATTTCTCACGGCTGGAAATTTGATCACTCAAACCAGCAACTAATCTCAACCATACAACTTAACAGGAAGCTCAATTCAAGGCTAGGAACAAGATTTCAACAACTAAAACTAACGGCTACCTGAACAGCGAAATACATGCACAAAAACAGCAACTTCGTGCTTTTGCTCCAGCCAACGACAGCCTCCAAAATTAGTATGAGATGAAAGAGCTTTTCGAGAGGAGTCCAACGCTACCTCGAACGTGAAAAACGGTGGCCTGAATCGACGGGAATTCGCCGGAGAAGCTCACGGTGAACAGTAACCGAGGGTTAGAAGCGAAGAACGAAAGTTGGGAGAAAATTTGCTAAGTATGTGATCTGTTGTAATAATTGAAGGCCAACGTTTCTAATATATACACACGAGAAAGTCTGAATAAAACGTTCACCGACACAATCGGCCGACGCTAAATATATACCCAAATCAGCAGCTGGATAAACCAACAGCTGGTCACTAAAAACTGCCAACAGCTTAACAACCCAACGGCTGATCAAACATCGTGCGAAATCTTGTGACAGCTGATGCCTAACAAAAACCAACAGATGTTTAAAGAGCTCTACCCCAAAACGACGTCTCTCCAAAACCACGGAGAAATCTGATCTCTAAAACGTTAAACGCTACAACACTCAAAACCGCGGTGAAATCTGAACAACAACTAAATGCTGGAAAATAAGAGCTATCGCTAAAACGACGTCGCACAACACCACGGTGAAGTCTGAAACTCTAAACACAAACGCTGGTGAAATCTGAAATACAAAGCGTTAAAAGCTGCTCGCTAAAATCTGATCTCTCGAACGCTAAACTCGCGAAACAGATCTCTCCCTCAAGCGTTCACCAAACGACGCCGTAGCAACTTATCTAAACAACATCGTTTCGCCCTCAACACAAAAACACGCGGGGCAGATCTCTACATCAGATTCTAACGCTAACGCAATACCAGATCTCTCCTAAACGACGACGTACAATCGTCTACGATAAAAAAACGCTCCGCGCAGACTTATATACATAAGAGCAACATCAAACGTCCAGATTTCACAAAATCCGAACAGATTTCTTACGAACAAATTTCACCAACAATACAAATTTCTCGCAAAACCAGATTTCAAACTCGAAAATTCCAAAATTTCCAGAATTGCTCTAAATGTGATTTCTGACCCGAAAATGCAAACGAAACCTTCAAATTGAATTCCGAACACCTAGAATTCCTCAAAAACCGATTAATCCAACAATTAATCTTTATTACAATTTCAGGTCTCACAACTCCGAGCTGGTATAACTCCTTAGCAACACCAAACAGCCTGCTCTTCCCACCATTTGTACAGAACTCTCAACCAACTTGCACCCATGCTGGTGTAGCTGTATCCGAAGCAGTTTCCTCTACCAGTTTAGCACTAGGACCAGCTTGCATCTCTGAGATCAGCACAAAACATCAGAACTTACACCGGTGCTGATCTAAACTAAAATCCGAAACAACTTTTTCTATCATCTTAGCATCAACCTAGAACCAGCTCGTGTCCGAGCTGTTCCCTCTTAACATATGCTCCCCATGGCGAAGTACTTGGCCGTATGAAGCCTTCCAGCAGATCTTGGACTTGTTCCTTCAATTCTTTCATCTCTGAAGGTGCTAGCCTATATGGTGGTTTAGAAACTGGGGTAGCATTATGTACTAGATCAATCGCAAACTCAATCTCCCGGTCTGGTGGTAGTCCAGTGATGTCGTTGGTTGTACATGGATAGCTCATGCTCAAAAACGCAACAGAACCATAAAATACAAAGGTTGAGCACTCATGTAGCATACTACTTAATCAAACCAACAAAAGGGTGTTTAGAGACTTATACCTATTAACCTTCAAAAGGTTGATGATGGCTCCAACTAGATTATAAATAATCTAGCTCTTGAAATGGTAGACGCCATCTACAAGCTTCCAAGAGCACACCTTTCTCAAATGGACTCCACTCCAAAATTAGGTCCACTACTAGCAAGATAGTTCCATCCAAAATATGCACTAGAATATTGAGGGTGTTGTACTATGAGAAGCACAGTTTTCAAACTCAAAACCAAGTCAAAACTTTGTTAAAGGAGGAGAAATTTTTGTGCAAGGTGAGAGAGGGAGGGGCAAAAATGAATGACAACTCGATATCCAAGGAAACACACGCCTTGTATAATGTGAAAGTTGCCTCCAACCTTTCATCTCCCTCCTGCATATATATTGTATGTATAATTCAGATATATTATACAATATAGGACCATGAGCTTAATTAAATCTCACTTGAACACCTTCAAGCCCATTAGTAAAAGAATAATTGATCCTTTAATTATTTGGACTCTACAAGGCCCACTAGTGTAATATTAATTCAACACTTGAATTAACTTAATTAATTTCATGACATTAGTTTTTGAAAATCACAATTTTCAAAACCAATGATATAGCCATGTATATATTTTAATTTTTGAAATAATTTCGCAAATTAAAATTTGCATCCACTTATAACCTCCTTTTATAATTTGCTCAACTCTTTGAACAAATTTTCTTCTCATCGGGATCTTTAAAGTCAGTGTCTGTGTGCCCCTCAATGGTTCAATGATACGACTAGCAGTGGGTTCACATCTCCATGTGATTCAAACAAACATGTCCTTATATGAGCGTACCCTAATCAACTCCATTCTTATCAATCAACTCCTTGATCATAAAAATGTCAGAATCAAATTCTGATAGTTCCCAACCAGTCATGTTAAAAGCCTAGAAGCATCTGTAACGCCCCAAAATCCTAAGACCACAATTGTTAGCCTTTTTATCTTCAAGGGCTGTTTTGTTATTTGAGCATCCAGATTTCAGTTCAAGCTAGTTTCAGTTGTTTAAGCTGATTTATTTTTCTTTCAGCTTAGAAGCGATGGCCCAGATGGTTTCTTGAAGGATTTCACCCAAAGCACAATCCCGAGCTGGAACAGCTTTTCTTTTAAATAAAATTCTTTTGATGGGACATTTGGGTTTTTATAAATGTGGTAACAAGTTTACAAATTAAAATAATGGTAGGGAGTTTTTATCAATTTTGCAAAGAGTTGGTAAACTAACCATGCCTAATCATTGCACCTTTCACCTACTACACAACTACTCTCATATATGATTTCTACGTAAGTTTAAGAGCTCATTTTTGTTATAAGAAAATCTTTCATTTCTCTCAAAATATACAAGAGCTCTCCGAGTGTGCTTGAGAAGATTTCCAGCCAAGTCCATCTGCTGTCTTGATTCTCAGCCCAGGCAACTAAAATCGATTCTTGCTGCATCTGGAAAACATAATTGTTTCGTGTTTTCTGTTGTGTGCTTGCCTGATGCATGTTTCAGTTCATCCAGTTTAAGTTCATGTTAAGCTAAGGATTCACTGCTTTGATGTGTTAGTTTTGCAAAAATTCTATCTTAGTTGTGTTTTTTTAAAAGACTGAGTTGTACAGATTTCCAGATAAGATAAGCCAAGAGAAGTTCTATGTTCTGGTGTGCTGTAAAAGTTATGGACACCGACTCTAAACAGATAGGCGGTGCTGGTTTGATCGGGACTATGTTCTGGTCGAATAAGTGGAGCTAGTCTGTTTAGAGACTAGACTGTCTGAGCTGGTGCAGTACCTTTGTTCTAAGCCGATCTGGCCTATTTTCTTTGCCCAGACTGCGTGATTTGTTTTTAAATTGATTGGGTTTCTCAAATCTGAGTGACCTTCCAAACCTGAAATTCTTCTTATGAAACTTATGTTATCGTTTTACCGCGCGTAGCTGTTTTCTTTAAACCAAATGTGTTTTACTACGCGTGAGCTGTTTATCGTAGAACCAAATCTTTTGTCCTACTCGCAAGCTATTTTTGTTGGTCAAAGTTGTTCTTCACATTTGTGATCTGTTTCAAACCCGAGATCTGTTTTATTTAGCCAAAGCTATTCTTTACGCTTGGGATCTTTTTCCTTTAGCCAAAGCTGTTTTGCGTTCTTCCAAGCTGATTTTGCTATCATCAGCTCGTAGCCTAGCTGTACACTCAGTAAAGCTGTTTTTAAAGATAAAATTAGTTTCATAGCAGTGAATCATCTAGCTTTCAGTGATCGATCTTAGATCAAGAGCAATGTATAATAGCTATTTAAAGTAAAGGAAGAAAAAATTTCAGTTTTAAGGACTTATGGCATAGAGGGCCCGGTCATCAGGAAGGGACAGGATTACGATTTTGCCTATAATCCCTTAACAGGAAGGGACCAGGATTATGGAATTACTGTAATCCCTTCACAGAGAGTTACTAAATTCAGATAACATGCTTCATGCACCAGGACCACCAGAGAGCCTCTGGACCATAAGTCACTCAGTATAAGCATTCAGATATGATGTTTCGATCTGTCTTTCAGTAGCAAGATTTTTAGTTCAGATTACTTCCTTTAATTATGTATTATGTTTCAGTTATGCCTGCATTATGTGATCTTTGTTATCCTCAGTTTTACTTGTTGAGCCCCTAGGATCACCAGTTTCCCGATGCAGGGGCAGGCGGGGGTGTGAGCTGAACCAGTAGTTTGGGGGTTGCGTGTGTTTGTAAAAGGCCAGCATTTCCGCGAAGTCAGAGCTGTTGTTGTTTTGATTCTTTTGAGAAAATCTGTATTAAGATCCATTACAACAATGGAGAATTCATATAGAGTTCCATTAGTTTCAATATTGACTTTTGTAATAGAAATCTGAAGTTTTTGCGTTCATTTTTTGTAAGGGAATATAGCTTACCACTTTTTGCATTTAGTCCTTCTATTCCTTTCGATTTTCCAATTACTCCATTCTGTTGGTTCCCATGGTTTTGGGTGTCAGAACTTGATATCAGAGTATGATCCTGCGATAAACACACACTTCCCAGTCTGGAGCAGCTTTCGCCATCTGCATCTCCTGATCTGTGAGTTTTATTGTTAAGTTAAGAGTTATTTCTCGTTTGAGTTCTGATGTTCTTTTGTGGTGGATTGCGGGCTATAGATTAAGATGTCAGGTAGAGGAAGAGGTAGGAGAATCACCCTTGAAGTAGAAACCAGCCCAGACAGTAATGCTCGTATTAACCAACTCTTAGAACTGTTAGTAGAATAGTCAGGTAGAGGCAATGGCCAATCTTCTAACAGCAGGGGACCAAATCATGATGATTCCCAGGAGAAGTTTCAAAGATAGAAACCAAAGGAGTTTAGTGGTACAACATATCTGCTTGTTGCTGAGAGGTGGATCAAGTCTATGGAAGTTATCTTTGAATACCTTCAGATTCCAGATCTGGATAGGCCTAGGTGCGCTATCTATATTCTAAGAGATGATGCAATGATCTGGTGGGAGGGAGCAAAGCTGTGAGTAGATTTGGCAAATCTCTCTTGGGATGAGTTTAAACGAGTGTTCTTCGAACAGTATTTCACAGCAGACAAGAGGTCTGAGCTGAAACGGGAGTTCCTGACCTTAAAACAAGGGAGCATGATAGTACAAGAATATATCCAAAAGTTTGAGAGAGGCTGCTATTTTGTGCCTCTTATTGGAAGAGATCCCGAGGAGAAGTTGAGCCATTTTGTGGAAGGACTGAAGCCTACATTAAAGTTGAATGTCAGGCTAGCAGGGCCCAAGAGTTACAGGGAAGCAGTAGACAAGGCCCTGCGAGTAGAGAGGGATTGGAAAGATGTCGAACATGAGAGACAGCAGAGGAGACAATCCTCTCAACAGGTAGATCAGAGACCATTCAAGAAGCAGAACAAGAACCAGCAGCAACCTCAGGAACGATAACCTATACCAGCCCAGCCTATTAGTGCAGTTCCAGCTGGAAGTATTAAGCCAATTTGCCCCAAGTACCAAAAGAATCACCCAGGACAGTGCAAAGCTGGTCAGAACGGCAGTTACAAGTGTGGTGCTCAAGGCCACATCTTGAGGTTCTGTCCACAATCGAAACAACTGGTGCCCAGTCGAGCTTACGTCATGACAGCTGAGCAAACCAACCTCGATTCTACTGTAATTACGGGTAAGATTTTGGTTGTTGGTACACCCTCGTTTGCCTTATTAGATTCGGGTGCGACCCATTCCTTTATAGGTGAAGATTTTTCTAAGAAGTTACCCTGTAAATCAGAACGATTGTCCTTAGGCTATTGCGTGACTGTACCCTCACGAGAAGAGCTGGTAACGCATAGTATATATCGTGACTTAGAGCTTGAGTTTCAAGGACATTTAGTTACCGTAGATTTAATTGTTCTACCCATGCCTAAATTCGATTTGATTTTGGGAACAGACTGGTATTTAAGTATGGGATAGTAATTGATTTTAAGCTCAGGAAAGTAACCGTTAAACCACCCAAGGGATCCCAGTTTTCATTTGAAGCCAACCAGTTTAGACAAGTTCGTCGCATTATTTCAGCTTTGCAAGCCCATCGTTATCTGAGGAAAGGTGGAGTAGGATTTTTAGCAAGTTAATCCCCCCTAACTGTTTCTAGCAAGCCCGAGCTGGATGATGTGGAGGTGGTGAATGAGTTTCCAGAAGTTTTTCTAGATGACATCAGTGGACTACCTCCAGACAGAGAGTTAGAATTTGCTATCGATTTAGTACCTACAGCAGATCCTGTCTCCAGACCGTCCTATAGGCTTGCTCCTACAGAGATGAAAGAGCTGAAGGAACAAATTCAAGATCTGTTGGATAAAGGATTTATACGACCCAGTACATCCCCTTGGGGAGCCCTTGTTTTGTTCGTTAAGAAGAATGGTGGGAGCTTAATATTGTGTATATATTACCGCGAGTTGAATAAGCTTACCATTAAGAATAAGTATCCTTGCCTAAGATTGAGGATTTGTTCGACCAGTTGAAGGGAGCAGTAGTGTTTTCTAAGAAAGATTTGCGATCTGGATACCATCAGCTTAAGATCAAAGAAGTCGATATCTATAGACAGCTTTCAGGACTCGGTATGGACATTATGAGTTTTTAGTAATGCCTTTTGGATTAACCAACGCTCCATCTGATTTTATGGATCTGATGAATAGAGTTTTCCAGCCATTTTTGGATCAGTTTGTTATCGTATTTATAGACGATATCTTAGTGTATTCCAAGACCAGCTCAGAGCACGCTACTCAGCTTAGGATAGTGCTACAAGTTTTGAAGGACAAGCGATTGTTTGCTAAGTTTAGCAAGTGTGAATTTTGACTAGAGAAGGTTGTATTTCTAGGTCACATCATTTCTAAGGATGGGTTAGAAGTTGACCCAGCTAAGGTCGAAGTTGTGCGAGACTGGCCTGTGCCCAGATCTGTTTCAGAGGTGAGGAGCTTTTTAGGACTTGACGGATATTACAGGCAATTTATTCAATGGTTCTCGAAGACAGCGGTTCCATTGACTTCATTGACTAGGAAATAAGTTAAGTTTGAATGGATCCCTAGTTGTCAGCAGAGTTTTGAGAAGTTAAAGCAAGCGTTAATAGAAGCTCCAGTGCTAACCCTGCCTTCTGAACAAGGGAATTTTGTTATCTACGCAGATGATTCCAAGATAGGTTTAGGTGTTGTGCTGATGCAGGATCGTATGGTAATAGCGTATGCTTCCAGACAGTTGAAGAATCAAAAGAAGAATTATCCTACGCATGATCTGGAGTTAGCAACAGTGGTTTTTGTCCTGAAGATTTGGATACATTATCTGTATGGGGAGAAGTGTGAGATATTCACAGACCACAAGAGTTTAAAGTACTTATTCACCCAGAAAGAATTGAACATGAGACAGAGGAAGTGGTTAGAGCTGGTCAAATATTACGATTGTACCATTAGCTACCACCCAGAAAAAGCCAACGTGGTGGCATATGCTCTTAGTAGGAAGTCGATAGGATTGACCCAGATTACAGCTCAGAGGCCCTTAGCTTATGAGATTGAGAATTTTGGGCTAGATCTGATTCCCCATCACATTACTGCAGCCTTAGCTGTTCTCACCATTCAGTCTTCGTTGATAGACCAGATTAGAGAGGGTCAGCTGAAGATGAACAACTGAAGAAGTGGGTGAAACAAGATGAAGAGAGAGGAAATAATCTCTATACCTCAGCTAGGGGAATTTTTAGATATCAAGGTAGATTATGGGTTCCTAGCATGGACAACTTGAGATCTGATCTGATGACAGAAGCTCATACAGGCCCGTACTCAGTGCACCCAGGGAGTACCAAGATGTACAAAGATCTTCAGAAGTTGTATTGGTGGCCAGGCATGAAACGCGATATTGCTAGATTTGTTTCAGAATGCCTAACCTGTCAGCTGGTCAAAGCTGAGCATCAGAGACCAGCTGGGATGCTAAAGCCCCTGCCAATACCAGAATGGAAGTGAGAGAGTGTTCAATGGATTTTGTAGTTGTTCTACCCAGAACTGTTCAAGGATATAATTCTATTTGGGTTATAGTAGACAAACTCACCAAATATGCTCACTTCTTACCAGTTAAGATAATTTTTGATGTGAGCAAATACGCTGAGCTGTATATAAGAGGAATAGTAAGACTTCATGGTATCCCAGTTTCAATTGTATCTGACAGAAATCCAAGATTTACGTCAGTTTTATAGAAGAGTCTACACAGAGCTTTGGGTACTAAGTTGACTTTAGCACTGCCTTTCACCCCCCCAGACAGATGGTCAATCAGAAAGGGTGATTCAGATATTGGAAGATCTACTCGGAGCTTGTATCATAGATTTTTCAAAAATCTGGGATTTGAAGCTATCCTTGGTGGAATTCATGTTCAACAATAGCTTCCAAGCATCAATTCAGATGGCCCCTTACGAAGCTCTCTATGGAAGAAAATGCAGGACACCCATTCCTTGGGATGAGATAGGAGAGCGAACTGGTTTGGGACCAGATATAGTAGAACAGACCGCTGAAGCTATTAGGAAGATAAGATATCGATTGAGAACAGCTCAGAGCAGGCAAAAGAGCTATGCTGATAACAGACGCCGAGAAATGAGTTTTGAAGTTGGAGATAATGTATTATTAAAGGTAGCACCGATGAAAGGCGTAATGAGATTTGGGAAGAAAGGTAAGCTCAGCC
Organism: Dorcoceras hygrometricum; assembly: GCA_001598015.1. Classification (NCBI taxonomy): domain Eukaryota; kingdom Viridiplantae; phylum Streptophyta; class Magnoliopsida; order Lamiales; family Gesneriaceae; genus Dorcoceras; species Dorcoceras hygrometricum. Next base: position 544,781 of record KV001423.1, on the reverse strand, counting down.
CAAGGTTCATTGGTCCATACGAGATTTTGGACAAAGTAGGAACGCTGGCTTACAGACTAGCATTACCCCCACATATGCCCTCGGTGCATAACGTTTTTCACGTATCAGCTTTGAGGAAATACGTTCCCAACCCATCGCATGTGTTGAGCTACGAACCAATCCATCTTGCACCAGATCTGAGTTTTGAAGAAAGACCAGAGAGGATTCTTCATAGAGAATAGGAAATTAAGAAATCGTAGCATCCCGATGGTTAAAGTTAAGTAGTCTAACCAATCTGAGAGGGAAGCAACTTGGGAGACAGAAGAGGATATGCGTAGTCTCTACCCAGAGCTATTTGGTAAGTAAATTTTGAGGATGAAATTTCAGTAAGGAGGGTAGAGTTGTAGCGCCCCAAAATCCATAGGACCACAATTGTTAGACTTTTTATCTTCAAGGGCTGTTTTGTTATTTGAGCATCCAGATTTTAGTTCAAGCCAGTTTCAGTTGCCTAAGCTGATTTCTTTTTCTTTCAGCTTAGAAGTGACGGCCCAGATGGTTTCTTGAAGGATTTCTCCCCAAGCACAATCCCGAGATGGAGCAGCTTTTCTTTTAAATAAAATGCTTTTGATGGGAGATTTGGGTTTTTATAAAAATGTGGTAACAAGTTTACAAATTAAAATAGTGGTAGGGAGGTTTTATCAATTTTGCAAGGATTTGGTAAACTAACCATGCCTAATCATTGTACCTTTAACCTACTACACAACTACTCCCATATATGATTTCTACTTAAGTTCAAGAGCTCATTTTTGTTACAGGAAAATCTTTCATTTCTCACAAAATATACAAGAGCTCGCCGAGTGTGCTTGAGAAGATTTCCATTCAAGTCCATCTACTGTCACGATTCTCAGCCCAGGCAACTAAAATCGATTCTTGCTGCATCTGGAAAACATATATTATTTCGTGTTTTCTGTTGTGTGCTTGCCTGATGCATGTTTCAGTTCAGCCAGTTTAAGTTCATGTTAAGCTAAGGATTCACTACTTTGATGTTTTAGTTTTGCGAAAATTCACCAGTTATCTTTTAGCAAAAGCAGTTGTGTTTTTTCTAAAAGACTGAGTTGTACAGATTTCCAGATAAGATAAGCCAAGAGAAGTTCTGTGTACTGGTGTGCTGTAAAATTTATGGACATCGACTCTGAACAGATAGGCGGTGATGGTTTGATCGGGACAATGTTCTGGTCGAATAAGCTGACCTAGTCTGTTTAGAGACTGTTTGAGCTGGTGCAGTACCTTCGTTCTAAGCCGATCTGGCCTAATTTCCTTGAGCAGACTGCGTGATTTGTTGTTCAATTGATTGGGTTTCTCAAAGTTGAGTGACCTTCTGTGACGCCCCATTCCTCATGGGAGTCACGAGATCGAAGAAAAGGAAATAAAAGGGAAATATAAGGGCTGAAAAGCAATTAGAACAAGATGTATTATCTTGCTCAAAAAAAAAAAAACTTCGAATTACAACCATTGGCGCCATAACAATGAACCAGCTGTCATTACAAATTTAAACGTAAAAAATGCGAAAATCGCGATATTACAACTACTGAACTCTATCTGAATTCATCCTTGTTGTAACAGATCTCAATACAGTTGTGACTAAGATCAAAGACAACAAAAGTAGCAAAATACAAAATGAACATCGCGGAAACGCAGGCCTTCGATAAACACTCACACGTCGCTGCTGATTCAAACTCCCCCTCCCGCCTGCTCCGACGCCG
>KV001423.1:517482-536372 GCA_001598015.1 Dorcoceras hygrometricum | reverse complement strand
AACGTGTTCTAAAGGCTGTTTTGTAGATGTCTGCTGGTTTTATCTTCAATTGGTGGTAGCCAGATCTTAAATCAATTTTAGAGAAAACTATTGATCCCTTCAGCTGATCAAACAGGTCCTCAATTCTAGGCAAAGGGTATTTATTCTTGATTGTCAACTTATTCAACTCTCTATAGTCTATACACAGCCTTAGTCGAAGGGCATCACCAAAAATTCGTAGTGACCATAACGTGTTCTAAAGGCTGTTTTGTAGATGTCTGCTGGTTTTATCTTCAATTGGTGGTAGCCAGATCTTAAATCAATTTTAGAGAAAACTATTGATCCCTTCAGCTGATCAAACAGGTCCTCAATTCTAGGCAAAGGGTATTTATTCTTGATTGTCAACTTATTCAACTCTCTATAGTCTATACACAGCCTTAGACTCCCGTCCTTTTTCTTGACGAATAAAACTGGGGCTCCCCCTGGTGATGTACTTGGTCGAATAAAACCCTTGTCTAATAGTTCTTGTAGTTGCTCTTTTAATTCTTTCATCTCTGATGGAGCAAGTCGATAAGGTGGTTTAGAAACGGGTGCTGCTCCTGGCACTAAATCAATTGCAAACTCCAATTCTCTATCAGGTGGCAATCCATAAATGTCTTCTGGAAAAACCTCTAGGAATTCACTCACTACTTCAACATCGACGAGTTGGGGCTTGCTAGATACTGCTAAAGATGATAAGCTTATCAAGAATCCTGCTCCCCCCTTTTTCAAACAACTAAAAGCTTTAAGAACCGAAATAATTCGGGGAATTTTACATAACTGGCTAGCCTCGAACGTGAACCAGTCTCCTTGTGGGGGTTTTACCACTACTGTTCTAAGCTTGAAATCTATCACGACCCCATACTTGTTCAACCAATCCATTCTTAGAATCAAATCAAACTCAGGCATAGGTAAAACAATTAGGTCAGCAGTTACTAAATGCCCTTGAAGCTTAAGTTCTAAGTTACGAAACAAATCATGTGATATCATCTCTTCTCCAGAGGGTACCGTTACGCAAAATCCCATAGTCAGCTGGTCGGGTTTGACAGGTAGTTTCTTAGCAAAGTCTGCTGCTATAAAGGAATGCGTTGCACCTGAATCTATTAGAGCTAAAGAGAGAATTCCAGCAATCAAAATCTTACCCGTAGCGACCGTAGAATCTGGATTGGCTTGCTCGGTTGTCATGACATAAGCTCTGCTGGTCACCATCTACTTTAATTTAGGACAGTCCCTAATAACATGTCCTGGCAATCCACATTTATAACAAACATTCTGTCCCTTTCGACATGGACCATGGTGGTTCTTCTGGAACTTGGGACACTGAGGCTTGTTTCCAACTGCTGAGACCGCGCTGATGGGTTGCACAACTAAAGGTTTCTGCTCCTGAGGCTTTTGTTCCTGCGACCTCTGCTGATTCTTGTATGGTTTCTTGGGTGGTCGCTGTTATTTTTGTTGGAAAGCCTGCCTCTTCAGTTGTCGTTCTTCCATAACTGCTTTCCAATCCTGATCAGCTCTTAGAGCCTTATCCACCGCTCCTCGATAATCTTTTGGTTCCACCAGTCTCACATCATGCCTGAGTGCTGGCTTCAATCCATCGACAAAATGTCGTAATTTCTCCTTAGGATCAGCTCCAATCAAAGGTACAAAATAACATCCACGTTTGAACTTTTGAACATATTCTTGGACAGTCATGTCCCCTTGCTTGATCATCAAGAACTCTCTTTTTAGTTCAGACCTCTTATCTTCTGTAAAATATTGCTCAAAGAACACGCGCTTGAACTCCTCCCATGGGAGATTTGTTACATCCACAGTAAGCTTTGCTCCACTGCTGGAGGATTGGCCCTTGCCTCTACCCTGCTGATCTACCAGCAGCCTTAGAAGCTGGGCAATACTAGCGTTACTATCAGGATTGGATTCATCTACTGGAATATTCCTTCCTCTTCCTCGGCCAGACATCTTAATCTATAGCCCGTAATCCACCACATAGGAACATCAGAACATGCAAGAAATAAAAAAAATACATGCTCTAGAACATAAAAGAACTCACAGCCCCGTAGAGACGGTTGATGAAATCTGTTTCAGCAAGAAGTGCGCGTGTTTATCTCTGGACCATGCTCTGATACCATGTTTGTGACGCCCCATTCCTCATGCAAGATTATGAAAATCAGGCTAAATTATGAAAGTCAACCAGGTCAACTCAGCTTAGGGTAAGGAAACCAGCTCGCGAGCGGGCTGGACAATGAAACCAGCTCGGAAGCAGGCTGAACAAGGGGACCAGCTTGGAAGCGGGTTGAACAAAGGAACCAGCTTGAAAGCGTCTGAACAAGGAACCAGCTCGGAAGCAGGCTGTACAAGGAAACCGGCTTGTTCTACAATAACACTTGCTAGTTTTGCGTTCTTCCGAGCTGGTTTTGCTATCATCAGCTCGTAGCCTAACTGTACACTCAGTAAAGCTATTTTCAAAGATAAAATGAGTTTCATAGAAGTGAATCATCCAGCTTTCAGCGATCGATCTTCGATCAAACAATGTATAATAGCTATTTTAAAGTAAAGGAAGTAAACTTTCAGTTTTAAGGACTTATGGCATACAGGACCCGGTCATCAGGAAGAGACAGGATTACGGTATGACTATAATACCTTCATAGGAAGAGACTAGGATGATGAAATTACTGTAATCCCTTCACAGAGAGTTAATGAATTCAAATAACATGCTTCATGCACCAGGACCACCAAAGAGCCTCTAGACCATAAGTCACTCAGTATAAGCAATTCAGATCTGATGTTCCGATCTGTCTTTCAGTAGCAATATTGTCAGTTTAGATGACATCCTTTAATTATGTATTATGTTTCAGTTATGCCTGCATTATTTGATCTTTGTTATCCTCAGTTTTACTTGTTGAGCCCCTAGGATCACTAGTTTTCCAGATGCAGATGAGGCAGCTCAGGGGCAGGCGGGTGGTGCGAGCTGAACCAGATTTGGGGGTTGTGTGTGTTTGTCAAAGGCCAGTGTTTCCGCGAAGTCAGAGTCCGTTGTTGTTTTTGATCTTTTGACGAAATCTGTATTAAGATCCATTACAACAATAGAGAATTCATATAGGTTCCAATAGTTGTAATATCGACTTTTATAATCGAAATCTGAAGTTCTTATGTACCAAATCTGTTTCAACTGTTCACTTTTGGTGCCAACTTTTTACGTTCAGTTTTTGTAAGGGAATACAACTTACAACTTTTAATTTAGTCCTTCTATTCTTTTCGAGTTTCCAATTACTCCATTTTGTTGATTCCCATGGGTTTGGGCGTCACAGCATCGCTTACATGACTCCCTAGGTATCAAATGATAGTGCCTTCTAGAACCATTCAATTATGGCTAGTGTACAGTACGGTCCCTTCAACTCATATATCCCGACCAATTCGACAACAATTAGTATATCGAGAGTTGTCATAGAACCGATAACTATGTGTCATGTAGTAGTTTTATCGGAGGTAGTTTTATCGGAGGTGTAACTAAATAAAATCTTTTCTTAATTACCATCTCACTCTGATCAGAGATTTCCTTACTACAAATACATGAGGTCACATATGATATCCAAACCTGTAGGTAAGTGGTGAATCCCCGACTACAATGCATCGACTCCTATATGTTTCGAGACTACACCCATTCTTGCCACTTAATGACTCCAGAGGATTTAGTAAACAATTCAAAGTGTAGCCCTAGCACATAGAGTCTCAATGTTGTCCCGGGTCATAAGGACTAATCGTGTACAACCATAAACTAGGATTTTCCACTCGATAAATAAGAACCACTTGGAAAATCCTACAGGGAGGGTTGTTCAGTGCACTCTACAAGGTGCACTTATTTGTATGCTTGGACATCCCCATGTCCCCTACCAATGAAACATGGTACTCACAATGCAAATACTAGTCTCTAGCTCAAGCGGCCTTTATCATTCTTATTGGTAGCTGAATCGACTAGGAACGGTTAGAATAAACAGTATTACAAATATGAGTTTCATGACAGTCATCTCATGACCATCTCACATTCTTTCTACTATCTGTACATTCAAAAACTTTATCTATGTAGAAAGCAAAGGTATATATTAAAGATGTTCCAGATACTCAATTTCAAGCATCATTATAATAAATATTGTCATACACAGATTTATTACATGATCCCTTGACCAACACTTGGCTCGACGGACAACTAACTCTAACAGTCATCTTGGAAAACTTTGGGAAATTCACTTACTACCTCTACCTTTGACAGCTTGGGTCTTGCTTATTCCACTACCAAGGATATACTAGCCAAAATCCCTTGACAACCCTTTCTCAAACAGCTCTGGGCCTCCAAAGCTGAAATTAGACGAGGAACTCTCCTACTCTGGACAACTTCAAATGAGAACTGACTCCCTTAGGGTGGTTTAGCCTCTACAACTCTTTGCTTAAAATCGATGGTCACTCCATACTTCGTTAACCAGTCCATACCCAAATCAAAACAAATTCGGGCATGGGTAATACAATCAAGCCAGCAGTCACTAAATGCCCTTGTAGCTTAAGCTCCATGCAATATCCTACTGATAATGTTCAGGTAGCTCATGTAACTTCTAAGTAAAAGACTCTGATATAAACGAATGGTTAGATCCCAAATCTAACAAGGCAATAGAAGAGTTGCAAGAGATGATAACATTTGTTGTGACCACAGTAGTCTCTGGGTTTTCCTGCTCTGCTGTCATCACGTCCTCGGTCGGTTATGGGATACTTTGGCTGGGGACAGTTCTTGGCAAAGTGGCCTGAGGCACCATATCTATAACATACATTCTGACCAACTCTGCAGTGACCAGCATGATGCTTGTTGAATTTTGGACAAACTGGTCGATTGTATATCCTGGGTACCGAGTTTAGTGGTTGGGGTTGCTGTGGCCATTGCCCGTTGGGCCTTGGTTTCTTGGTATTTTGGAGCTTAGATGACCTCTAGTCTCTAAGCTGGAAGGCCTGGCGTTTCTGCTGGCGCTCCTCTTCAATATCCTTCCAGTCTTGTTTTGCTCGGAGAGCCTTATCCACTGCTGTCCTGTAGTCTTAAGGCTCGGCTAGCCTAACGTCATTCTTTAGCATTGGTCGTGGGACATAAATGAAGTGGCGGATCTTTTCCTCATCATCCCGCCAATCAAGAGAACAAAATAACAACCCCTCTCAAACTTGCGGATGCTGTCCCGCATAGACATGCTCCCTTGCTTCAGAGTTAGAAACTCCCTTTTCAGCTCATTTTGCACGTCATCAAAGAAGTACTGATCATAGAATACCTTCTTGAATTCCTCCCACAAGATCGATTCCAATTCCACTGTCAGTTTTGTTCCCTCCCACCAAATCATGACGTCCCATCATAGCATGAAAATGGAATATCTTGGTTTATACTGATCCGCCAGCTGCAGGTAGTCAAACATGACCTTCAAAGAGTTGATCCAAGTTTTGGCCATGAATGGATTGTTTGTACCAGTGAACTCCTGGGGCCGTTGAAGCCTAAACCGTTCTTGAGGGTCCTCTGGTCTAGGCGTCCAATTGGAAGATTAGATACTTCCTTGGCTCAATTGTTCCATGAAACGCTCCAACAGCTGAGCCATCTTAGCTAAGACACGACTGCTATCAGTCTGGTTAGCATCTCCTGACATGGGGTTCCTTCTTTCTCTACCTCTTCCTGACATAATCTATAACTTACCCAAATCCACCACGTGAACAACAAGAAGAAAACATACCTTAATAAAAATAAACTTACAAAATGACGAAAGCAGTTGACGTGAACTGTCTCAGACTGGAGGCAAGTGTTTATCTCAAGGACCATGCTCTAATACCAAGTTGTGACGCCCTAGTCCACCATTTTGTTAAAATAATCTCGAAAGCTCACGGAAACACGCACAACTTTTTCAATTTTGGAATTTAAAAGAAAACAACGTTCAGGGATGGTTGTGCGATGGAAGGAATGATTCAGCTCACGCATAGCCAAACAAATTTGGAATTGCAATGCGAGAACTGGTGACATTTACGTGTATTGAATACACATGGTTGGGAAGTAATAATTATATTAATGTAAACTTTCAACACAATCAGCTCAATGGCTATATCAACTTAGAGGGAACAAAAAATTGGAGTACAAATACTACATAAAAATTTTAATACAAATAGATGGAAATCAATTTAGAACTTCAAAACGGAACAGTCTGATACAAGTTTTGTTCACAAGAGGATGGGGCCTGTAGTAGCACGGGAACAATCATATTTTGATAAACACATATCCCCGATCTGTTCCAACTCGTGCCGCCCGACTTTCAAGACTCCTCACCTGCAACCATGAAAGCTAGTGAGCATAGGGGCTCAGCAGATAAATATGGTAATAGCAAAGCTCAACACAAACATAACATAGTAATAAATGTTAAGGAAGTAAACATTGAACATAAAATTTCTTAAATATACGGTTATAAAATTACCCATTAAACTTTTCTGTATGAGATGTGGCGCAGAAGCTCTCCTTAGATCGGGTCGCTTGATCAAGCTCATCTGATATCAGGTCTATGGGGAATAAATCCCAAAATGTACTATGTGAAAGTGTATATAGGTCCGCCAACCCATAATCCTGGTCCTTCCTGATTGAATGGGCACACTGGTTCGTCAGCCAGCGTCCTCACCGTTCCTATGCTGAACGCCAGTTATCTTCGCCACAACTCATGAATCTTTGAAATCATTTTCCTAAAACTTTAAGAACTATGGCCGGGAAACTTTTGTCATTTTTCCCTTGTAACCTTGCCATAACAGTAAACATTGAGCTAACAGATCGCACACTAGTGGCTCGTTATTTAATAAAAACTCTTTTATTATTTGAAAATACTGCTGGTTGCACGACGTAACACAACTAAAGAAATTCTGAAATCAGCTCAGGATAGAAAACATATGATGGGTGTAAAAACATCTTTGAGTGACAAAAACAGATTACGAACGTAAAAACATCTCGGAGAAGAAAACAAATTACGGGTGTAAAACAGCTCTGGGTGAAGAAAATAGCTTATGGGTGTAAAAAATACCTCTGGGTGAAGAAAATAGCTTATGGGTGTAAAACTGCTCTGGGTGAAGAAAATAGCTTACTGGTGGTTGGTCAACTCAGCTTGAGGTAAGGTCAACACAACTTAGAATTATCAGGCTAAATTATGAAAGTCAACCAGGTCAACTCAGCTTAGGGTAAGGAAACCAGCTCGCGAGCGGGCTGGACAATGAAACCAGCTCGGAAGCAGGCTGAACAAGGGGACCAGCTTGGAAGCGGGTTGAACAAAGGAACCACCTTGAAAGCGTCTGAACAAGGAACCAGCTCGGAAGCAGGCTGAACAAGGAAACCGGCACGGGAGCGGTTTGAATAAGGAACCAGCTCGATAGAAGTTCGAATAGACCATCTAAGCTTATCAAGACAAACAGAGTTCTAAATACACCAGCTTTTCCTATCTGCTCGTAACCTCGTCCTTAGCTATCCAGTGAGGACAGCTTGGAGAAGTCCGAATCGATTAGCTAAACTCATCAGATTAGAGCAGCATTCCAGTTAGACCAGCTTGCCTACCCGCTCATAACCTCATCCTTAACTATCTAGCACGAGTACTAAAAACATCTTGGAGAAGTTCGAACCGATTAGTTGAGCTTATCAGATATCAGAACAGTACTCTAACTAGACCAGCTCCGCATGTCAGCTCAGAACCTCATCCCTAGCCATCCATTACAACCTATTTTCTGCACAGAGAACTCTACTTCGAAGTTACATACGTAAAACCCAAAAATTGTAAAGAGACGACAGCTCCAAATGTCGTGAAAACTCTTCTCTAAATCATTTGGGAAACTTTGAAAACCAATTTCGGAATCGTTGAAGGTGTACAGATCCTAATATCATTTGAAAACCTTTAAACACTACTCAAAACTTTGACACAGATGCAAAGACAAAGCAAAATAGAACGCAGATAAAAGCGAACAATAATATTCTTTCACAGAAGCATCAAGAAACAAAGTTTACTTGCCTTAAGCTGAACGGCGGGTTGCACAGAACAGCTCCGGCTTTGAATATCCCATGAGTACAATCGAAACGCTTACTCTGAAGAAAATATTTTGCTCGATTTGTGGTTTAGAGACTGCACAGCGAACTCCTTAGAGAAGTAATTAAGCAGGGCGGGCATTGTCTTTAACACGCCAACAATAATTATTCACAAAGGACTGCATTTTGCGGCTAACAGTAATAAATGTGCTTAAAAAGGTGTTGAAAGCGTGCTTTCGGTAATCACTTTCTGCAATATTAAACGGACAGAAAATTATAGTTTAATGCCTTCAAAACAAATTAAATTACTTATGGGTTTACGGATTTTTTGGGCGTTACAACTCTCATCCCTTAAATAAAATTTCATCCTCGAAATTAATCTTACCTAAATAGCTCAGGATAACGACTACTCATGTCTGCTTCCGTCTCCCAAGTTGCTTCCTGATCTGAGTGTTTCTCACATTGAACCTTGACCATCGGAATTTATAGACCTCCTCAGTCTTGTGGCTTCCCTAAGAAGAATTCTCACTGGATTTTCTTCGTAACTCAGATCAGACGCAATCTGAATGGTTTCATTTCTCAATACGTGCGTTGGGCTTGGAACGTATTTCCTAAGGGCTGATACGTGAAATATGTTGTGTACTGCAGATAATTACGGAGGTATTGCCAACCTATAAGCTAACGTCCCCACTCTTTTAAGATCTCGAAGGGGCTGATGTATCTGGGACTCAGCTTACCCTTTCTTCCAAACCTCATCACCCCTTTCATGGGTTCTACTTTGAGAAATACGTGATCTCCTACCTCTAAACTCAGCTCTCGACAGTGATTATCAACATATCTCTTTTTTCTACTCTGAGCCGTCCTCATCTGATCACGTGTCTTCCTGATGGCCTCAGCTGTCTGCTCAACAATATCCGGAACAAAATCAGCTCTCTCCCCTACATCGTCCCAGTGAATAGGTGGCGTGCACTTTCGAACATATAGAGCTTCATAAGGGGTCATCTTTATAGAAGCTTGGTAGTTGTTGTTATAAGAGAATTCTACCAAGGGAAGCTTTGAATCCTAGCTTTCAGCGAAATCTATTGTGCACGAACGGAGTAGATCCTCCAGCGTTTGGATTACCCTCTCAGAATGGCCATCAGTTTAGGGATGTTACGTAGTGCTGAAAGCAAGCTTGGTTCCCATGGCTCGATGTAAGCTCTTCGAGAACGCAAAGGTGAACCTTGGGTCCCTATCTGAGACAATGGAAACTGGAATCCCGTGAAGCCTCAATATCTCCTTGACATACAGCTCATCATATCAGTATAGATCGTAGGTGGTATTTACTGGTCAAAAGTGAGATGACATTGTCAAACGATCAACTATGACCCAAATCAAGTTGAACCCATGAGGAGTTCTGGGCAGACCTACCACAAAATCCATCACGATGTTTTTCCATTTCCATTCTGGTATCGGAAGAGGTCTCAGCTTCCCAGCTGGTCTTTGATGCTCTGCTTTAACTTGCTGACAGGTTAGGCACTCAGTGACAAATCTGGAGATATCCCACTTCATTCCTGGCCACCAGTATAGTGTTTGCAAGTCTTATACATCTTTGTGCTTCCGAGGTGAACTAAATATGGGGTGGCGTGAGCCTCTAACATGATATCACCTCGCAGGGTATCTACCCATGGAACCCACATCTTGCCTTGGTATTTCACAATACCCTCTTCTGTCGTGTAGAGATTTCTACCCTTCTCATCATCCTACTGTTTCCAATTTAATAGCTATTCATCTTTTTCCTGACCCTCTTTTATCCGATCTTTCAACTTTGGCTGAATAGTGGGAACAACTAGCTTTGCAACACAATCTCTTGTGATCAGCTCCGATTAAAATTTCTCAATTTCCAAAGCCAAAGGTCTCTGAACTGAAACCTGATCTAAACCCACCGAGTTTCTTCTCAATGCATTCGCTACCGCATTAGCTTTACCAGGATGGTAACTGATGATGCAGACCAGCTCTAACCATATACGTTGCCTCATGTTTAGCTCTTTTTGCGTAAAGAAGTATTTGAGGCTCTTGTGATCGAAAGATCTTGCATTTATCTCCATACAGATAGTGTTTCAAATTTTTTAATGCAAAAAATACTGCTGTTAGCTCAAATTCGTGTGTCCGATAGTTCCTCTCATGAGCCTTCAATTTCCTAGAAGCGTAGGCAATCACCCTACGATCTTGCATTAGCACAGCACCCAGGCCCAGCTTAGACGCATCAGTGAAGGAAGTCAACCTCTGGATTTGTATTCATGCTCAATGGTGGTGCTGTCTCTTGGAAGAGTTCCAAGCAAGAAACCATCGCGGATTCAACCACTGAGGCTGAGTACATCGCAGCATCAGCTGCTGCGAAATAGGCGGTTTGGATAAGGAATTTCGTCCAAGAGTTGGGCGTAATCCCTGAAGGAGTTGGTCCAGTCCCGGTGTACTGCAACAACACGGGTGCCGTTGCGTAAGCAAAGGAGCCTAGGTATCACCAAAGATCCAAACATATACTGAGGAAATACCACATAATCCGGGATATTGTGGCTAGAGGTGACATAGAAGTCGAGAGAGTCGCCTCTGCAGACAACATCGCTGATCCACTTACGAAGCCCTTGCCAGGACCGTTGTTTGAAAAACATCGCGAAACAATGGGACTGCGTCTGATGAGTAGTTGGCTTTAGGACAAGTGGTAGATTGTTAGAGTAGATGCCCAACTAGCCAACTTGTGGCGTATGGGTTTTTATTGACTCTCTATGAAATTCGTATTCTTTTATGGCATTCCTTATCTTCATTATTTTATAATGTTAACAATTGTGTTGGATAAAGACCTAGAATGCACCATAGTGTATGTTAGATGTGATAGTGGATATGATGGCTATCATGAAATATATCTAATAGTCACTGTGTATTCTAAACTCGTTCCTAGTCTATTGGGCCGTCAAAATGAGGATAAGGCCGCCCGAGCTTGAGACTACCATCTGCGATGTGAAGTACCACGTTTCATTGGTAGGGAACATTGTGATGTTCTGAGCATGTAGATGGATAGTGACCTGGTGATCTATCGAACTACCCTCGTTCGGACTTTCCAAGTGGTTACCATTTGTCGAGTGGAAAAGTCCGAGGTCTTGGTTGTACAGATTAGCCCTCACTACTCGAAACGTCATTGAGACTCTACATGATAGGTGCCTCACTTTGACCCGTTTACCGACTCAGTTGGGTCATTAGGTGGCGGGATTGGGTGAGGTCCCGATGCATGTAGGAGTCGATGCTTCGTTGTCGAGGATTCACCGCTCGCCTTTGTGCATGGATATCCTATGCTATCTGAGGATATAATAGTGTGATAAATCTCTGGTCAGAGTACTAGATGTGTTTTAGGTAAATGGGTTTACCTAGTAACACACGCGATGTCACTATTTGATCTCCAAGAAGTATGCATGGTTATTGGATCTCTAGCGACCCTCGATTTACCATGGTCGTTGATCTGATCGGGATATATGTGTTGAAAGGACCGTACTGTATGCTAACCATGACCGACTGGTTCTTGCAGGCACTATCAGTGATACCTAGGGGATCATGGGGCGATGTTGCTAAGCGCTTTACCATGATCCGATGGGCTAGTCCGAAAATGTGATTTTGGAGTCACACATGTTGTGGGCCCACGGCTAGCTGTATCCCTGAACCATTGAGGGTCACACAAGTACTGGCTTCTCGATTCCCGCACGGAAATTGAGCTCAATTTGTTGAGCATAGGAGGAGGAAGGATGGAAGTGCGACTTCCTAAAATTCAACAGGGTCAAAATGCAATTTCCCTAAAGTTTGGGCTAGTTTGACTATCCTTGAAACTTGGAGGGGCTAAACTGCAATTTTGGACTAGGTGGTCTGAAAAATTGTTTTCGAATCATAATACTCAGTTTTGTAAACTGTGTAGATCGGTCCGATCTGATCGTCGATCGGAAGTATGATGGAGCCACGATGATGCAGTTGAACCAAATGTTCATACGGGACTGGGCCTGACCCAGGCCCATTGGGCCGGTTCAAGCCCATCACAAGTCTATAAATACATGACCTAGGGTTTGCATGACACAACTCTACTACTCCAAAAACCCTAAAGTAGCCGCCCCCTCTCCTCCTTTCTCCACACGGTCGCCGCCACCTCCCTCGCGCCGCCGCCCGTCGTCGTGCGCCGCTGCCTACCGTGGTTGGACTTGTTTCGACCGTATTGGAGATTCCATCCGTGAAACATTTGTCATGTTTTCTAGTGCAGACCGACAAAGGGATCGTGATTTCAGTCGTGGACCGGATTCGGAGAACGACAACCGCCAACCGTTGAAGTGCCGATTTTCTCGTGAAATTGGTCGGAGCCAGGCGCCTAGACGCCAGCAAGGTACCAAATCAAACATCCTATGTATGTTTATTTGTTATTATTGTTATGTATTGACCGTTCCCGGTGCAAAATTTGAAATCTTCCGCTGCGCCCCTGGAGCGGGATCCGGATCCGCCGCTGCGCCAACTAGCTATCACCAATTGCGAATTAGAGATGCTGATGTAGCGAAGACAACTTTCCGGAGTAGATATGGGCATTATGAATTTCTTGTGATGTCGTTCGGGTTGATGAATGCCCCTGCTATTTTCATGGATTTGATGAATCGCGTCTTTAGCGAGTATATCGATCGATTCGTGATTGTATTCATTGATGACATCCTAGTGTATTTGAGGAGTTTCAGAGAGCATAAGGAGCACTTGAGATTGGTATTGCAGAAGTTGAGAGACTCGCAGTTGTATGACAAGTTCAGCAAGTGTGAATTTTGGCTAGATAGAGTAATCTTTTTGGGTCATGTCATCTCTACACAAGGAATTTCAGTGGATCCGAGTAAGGTCGAAGCAGTTCTTAACTGGGAGAGACCTAGGAATATTTCTGAGATCCATAGTTTATTGGGTTTGGCCGGATATTATAGGCATTTCATTGAGACGTTTTCTTCGATAGCAAGGCCGATGACACAGTTGACTCAGAAGGATAGGAAGTTTGTTTGGACAGATGAATGCGAGTCGAGTTTTCAGACACTTAAGAAGAAGTTGACCACTGCTCCTGTGTTGGCTCTACCATCCGGATCGGGTGGTTTTGTTGTTTCCTCCGATGCATCTCTGAGTGGGTTAGGTTGTGTTCTGATGCAGAACGGGTATGTGATTGCGTACGCGTTTAGACAGTTGAAGCCCCATGAGATGAGATACCCCGTTCATGATTAGGAATTGGCAGCGATCGTTTTTGCCTTGAAGATCTAGCGTCACTACCTGTATGGTGAGGAGTTTGTGGTGTATACAGAGCACAAGAGTTTGAAGTTATCTTCACTCAGTCAGATCTGAATATGAGACAACGTCGTTGGATGGAGTTGCTCAAGGATTTTGATTGCGAGATACAGTATCAGCCTGGGCGGATGAACTTAGTAGCCGATGCTTTGAGTAGGAAAGCCCAGCTTGCGATGCCTCTTTGAGTATCTCGAGATTCCACGAGCAGTTGGGTACTTCGTTTGAAGTTATCTTCACTCAGTCAGATCTGAATATGAGACAACGTCGTTGGATGGAGTTGCTCAAGGATTTTGATTGCGAGATACAGTATCAGCCTGGGCGGATGAACTTAGTAGCCGATGCTTTGAGTAGGAAAGCCCAGCTTGCGATGCCTCTTTGAGTATCTCGAGAGTCCACGAGCAGTTGGGTACTTCTGGTTGGCGATTCCAGCCGAGTGATCAGTATTTTGTCGTTTTTTCTATTCGGGTTGAACCACAGAATGTGATTGACATCAGAGAGGCACAGAGGACTGATCCTTATATCCATGAATTGAAGATTAAGGCTCAGAATGGCCAGTCTGATGATTTTACTGTTGCTTCTGATGGATGTTTGAGATTTTGAGGAAGATTGGTGGTTCCTAACCTGGTTGATTTGATGGAGGCTATTATGAACGAAGCGCATTGTAGTCGATATAGTGTGCATCCGGGTGAAAGAAAGATGCATGTACCATGCATTGAAGTCTCACTACTAGTGGGAAGGAATGAAGAGCGACATTTCTGAATTTTTTGTTAGATGTTTGAACTGTCAACAGGTCAAGGACAAAAGGATGAGACCTGGTGGATTGTTGCAGAGTTTAGAAGTGCCTCAATGGAATTATAAGCACATCGCCATGGACTTTGTGACTCATTTGCCTCGATCGAGTATGGGATGCGATGCGATTTGGGTGGTGATTGATAGACTCTCGAAGTCAGCCCATTTCATTCCCTATGAAGTGAGGTATTCGATGAAGAAAATGGCGAGACTGTACATCGACCATGTGGTTAGATTGCATGGAGTGCCTGTTTCGATAGTGTCTGATAGAGATCCAAGATTCACATCTTGATTTTGGAAGAGTTTGCAAGCAGCTATGGTTTCCAGATTGGCTATGAATACAGCTTACCATCCTCAGACAGATGGCCAATCTGAGAGGACCATTCAGACTTTAGAAGATATGCTGCAAGCAATAGTGATTGATTTCAGTGGTGGCTGGCAGGATTCCTTAGCCTTGGTTGAGTTTTCTTATAACAACAGCTACCAAGTGACTATCGGGATGGCTCCACTTGAAGCGTTGTATGGTTGCAAGTGAAGATCTCCGGTCTGTTGGGAATAAGTTGGTGAAAAACAGCTTTCTACCCCTTAATTTGTGCAGCACATGAGAGATCAGATTTCATTTATTCGAAGCAGAATGAAAGCTGCACAAGATCACTTCACTAGCTATGCTAACAGAAGACGCCGACCGTTGGAGTTTGAGGTTGGTGATCGAGTATTTCTCAAGATTTCTCCTTCAAGAGCGTGATGAGGTTCAGATTCAAGGGCAAATTAGCTCCTAGATTTGTTGGTCCCTTTGAGATTATTGAGAGGATTGGACAGTTGGCGTATAGATTGCAGCTGCCTGATGAGTTAGAAGCGATACATGATGTTTTTCATGTGTCAATGTGGAGGAAATATGAGACAGATCCGTCCCATGTGTTGAGGACTGATGAAGTTTAGCTAGATTCTGCCTTGAGCTATGTTGAATATCCAGTGCAGATCCTGGATAGGAAGGAGAAGAAGTTGAGGAATAAGATAATTCCGTTGGTAAGGTCCAATGGAGTAAGCATGGCCGAGAGGAAGCTACCTGGGAAGTGGAAGAGAAGATGAGACAATAATGTCCTCATATGTTTGAGCTTTGACAGTTGAGTTGTGTTGGTAGTTTTAGTGTTTTGTTGATTATGCTCTGTGTTTGCCTTTGATTTCGAGGACGAAATCTCTTAAGGTGGGGAGAATGTGATGATTGAGATTCGATAATAAGTGTTTAATCGGATTTTGTTAAGGATTAGTCACGGTACACGTGATTATCGAATTTCGGACTTGAGGATTTTGGCCAAATCTGGTTGGTGATTTTACAGATTTGACAAAGAACTGTTCAGCTTTGAGTCGCTAGTTCCTATCGAGTGAATCTGCGTCGAATTTGGAGTTTTTTTACTTTGTTTTCCATCGGGATATGATTCCATTAAGAATTCAGATTTGAGTCGTATCGCTAGAAGAAGATAAGCTTTTAGAATTCTTGCGTGGGAATTAGCGAGAATCAGATTTGAGGTATATTGGTGGTTCAGATCTGAGGGAACAGATTCAAGTATTCAGATTTGACGCGGGTGGTGATGAGATGTCGTTTCGCATTATCAGAGGTGTAGTTAGCATTATTCAGATCCGAGTGAGCGTGAGCAGATAGGAGCGCTGGGATTTGTTTCAGATGTGAGGCAGTGCGTCGTCGTTTTGATTAGTTAGCGCGCGTAGAGTTAGCACACTCAGAGTGCCTTAGCGTTAGGATCAGTTGCTGAGATCTGAATAGGTCGGTGATTGACTCTCACTGCAGATTTTGACTCGAGGATTTAAATGCAAGTGTTGCTTAACACTTAGAGTATTTTCGACCCCGATATTTCCTATCGTCTTCTTTGAAACCCTCGATAGTTGTTTTTTCTCCTATTTGCCATCGATTTCCGCCGTTGTTTGGAGCAAGGTGGGTGGCGCTGAACTCGTCTCCCTTAGCTATTTCGATTGTTGCCAGTTAGGAGACCTGAGTGCGAAGGATTACAGTGTTCGAAGATTTTAGCAACAGTGAACCCGAGAGTTCTTCAGTTCTTCTGAGCTTCTGGGTAAGTGATTTCTTACCGCTTCTAGCTTAGTTCTAGTTGTTAGAGCCTGCGTTGAGAGGTTGAACCAGATTTGAGTTCTGACCGTAGGCAGTCAGTTATAGAAGTTCAGATTTGAGCTGAATTATAAGATGCCTTTACAGATTTGTGTTCCCCGGGCAGTTCTTGCTGTGTTGTCGAGACCAGTGAGGAAGCAGACTTGACCAGGCTGAGGTTGCCGTGCCCTGGTGAGATATGTTGAGGTAGAATATGAGATTGGAGGTACGAATTGAGCTTCTGTTAATAGCTTTGGGCATAAGCGTGTTAGTATTTGTGAGACCTGAAATTAATAAAAGATTAATTGTTGGAATAAATCGGATTTTTGAGATTTCTGGTGGTTCAGATTTCTGTTTGAAGGTTTCGTTTGCATTTTCGGGTCAGAAATTCTAGAAATTTTGGAATTTTCGAGTTTGAAATCTGATTTTTGTGAGAAATCTGATTTTGGTGAGATCTGCTCGGTTTTTGTGAAATCTGTTCGCATTTTGAGAATCTGGACGCTTGGTGTTGCGGCGCGTTTTGTAGCGAGAAGGATTGATACTCCGTCGTTTTCGTGAGGTCTGGATGTCGCATAGTTATGTGAGATCTGTTGCGCTAGGTGCTGAGATATGGCCGTAGCGTGTGGTGTAATCTGTTAGCGCGTTTGTTGTTCAGACCTTAGCTACGTGTTTTTGTGGTGAGGGTAAAACGCTGTCGTTTAGATAAGTTGCTACGGTGCCGTTTTGGTGAACGCTTGAGGGAGAGATCTGTTTTGTGAGTTTAGCGTTCGAGTGACCAAATTTCAGCGATCAGCTTTTAGCGCTTTGTATTTCAGATTTCTCCAGCGTTTGTGTTTAGCGTTCCAGACTTCACCATGGTGCTGTGCGACGTCGTTTTAGCGTTAGCGCTATTTCCAGCTTTTAGCGTTTTGGTGTTCAGATTTCACCGCGGTTTTGAGTAATGTAGCGTTTAGCGTTTTAGCCTTCAGATATCTTCGTGGTTTTGGAGCGAGCGATGGCTTGTGAGATCTGTTTCTATCGGTGCATATTTAACCAGATTTCAGGCTTGTATTTATATCAGACGTGTTGGCTTTCGATTATTTTGATCAGATTCCATACTTAATAAATTTTCTCCCAACTTTCGTTCTTCGCTTCTAACCCTCGGTTACTGTTCACCGTGAGCTTCTCCGGCGAATTCCCGTCGTTTCCGGCCACCTTTTTTCACGTTTGAGGTAGCGTTGGACTCCTCTCAAAAAGCTCTTTCATTCCATACCTATTTTGGAGGCTGTCGTTGGCTGGAGCAAAAGCACGAAGTTGCTGTTTTCGTCCGTGTATTTCGCTGTTCAGGTAGCCGTTAGTTTTAGTTGTTGAAATCTTGTTCCTAGCCATTATTTAAGCTCCCTGTTAAGTTGTATTGTTGGAATTGAGCGCTGGTTTTAGTGTATAGATTCCAGCCAAGAGTTTTTGTAGTTGGCCGTGAGCTTTTGTTGATGTTTGCCTGAGATCTTGCGTGTGTTTAGCAGGTTGGATTCAGATTTCTCGAGGCTTGAATTGTAGTAATTGTTGCACAAATCAAGGTACGGATCTTGAGCTTGAAATTCAGCTTGGTATTTGGCGTGAGATTAATGTGAGATTTCTGGGATGTGTTCGCTGTTTGTAATTGCCGTGTATTTGGTTGCTGTTGCATATGGTTTATGCTAGCTGGTTTCGGTGATTGCATTCATGCATTAATCCCTTGCATTTCAGCTCTTTCGTGCATTGTATCTCGGCTGCTTTGTATCTTGGCAGTCTCCAACCGTAGTTACAATAACGTCGGATCTTCTTGGTATATTGCGGTGAAATCGCCAATCCGGTCCACGACCAGAAACGAGACTCCTTCGTCAGCCTGCACTAGAAGGACTGACGAGATCAGCACGAACGGATTCTCCTCGTCGAATTGGCCGGAAACGATTTTCCGACGACTCGAGGCGGCGGCGGCGGCGGCTTTTGGAGAGGAGGGAGGCGGCGGCCAATGCTTTAGGGTTAGGTTAAGTGTTGAGAGTTGTGTCTATTAAGTCTTGGTTTAAGTCTAATTAAATAGACTTAAGTGTTGGACTTGGACCGGCCCAACGGGCCCGGGTCCAACGATGAACATTCAGTTCATCTCCACCACCGAGACTTCATCGTAACTCCGATCGCCGATCAGATCGGATCGATCGAATCAGTTTCCAAAACTGAACAATATGATCTGAAAAAACGTTTTTCAGAACCCCAGTGCAAAATGACCGTTTTGCCCCTCAACAGCGGGAAACCCCGGTTTGACCCCTGTTGACTTTTAGGAAGTCGCACTTCCTGAAATCCTCTTCTCGTGCTCAGTACATTGAGCTGAGTATCCGTGTGGGAATCTCGAATCTAGTACTTGTGTGACCCTCAATGGTTCAGGGATACAGCTAGCCGTGGGCCCACAACCATTGTGGCTCCGGAATCACAATTCCGGACCTGCCCAACGGATCATGGTAAGAGCGTCTAGCAACATCGCCCCATGATCCCCTAGGTATCACTGATAGTGCCTGCAAGAACCAGTTGGTCGTGGTTAGCGTACAGTACGGTCCTTTCAATCCATATATCCCGATCAGATCA